>OX456524.1:25401307-25571307 GCA_949748255.1 Eustalomyia histrio | reverse complement strand
CCTATTAGATAAATATGACTTTATCCAGCATAAAAAGTTTGAATGAAACCCAAATTGGAGTAATTTTGAAAAAATAATGTAATGTGACAATTCGTCAAATGCTTTAGAAAAATCGGTATAAATTACTTCAACTTGGCTGCCATGTTCAAGAGCAGTTAAACTATATTCCCTAAAAACTGTTAAGTTCGTTACCGTAGATCTACCCGAAAAAAAAACCATGTTGGTTTGGAAATATCCAAAATTTTGTAAAGAAAAACAACTTTTCATATACGACATGTTCAAAAATTTTTGAAACGCAGGATAACTAGGAAATAGGTCTGTAACATATCACGTCATCCCTTTTCCCATCCTTAAAAACTAGTGTAATTGTTGCCGATTTCCATCGATCAATAAAAACACCTTCATTTAGCGATAAATTAAAAACATAAGTTAAAGAAAATGTTAGGGAAGAAGCACATCTTTTCAACAGATAAGCACAGAGACCATCGACATCTGATTTAAAGCCGTTCTTAATTTTAGAAATTGCATTAGATACATCTTCTTCAGAAATAATCAAGAGGAAAAATTATTAACTGTTAAAGACCCGAAAATAGATTTAAAGGAAGATGCATCATCACAACATTGTGAAATATTATTTTCAAATTTCACTGTTGCTAAAATATCTGAAGTTTTGAATGACCAAAAAGATTTTGGATTGCTCTTAATTTCCTGCTCCTTTTCATTGCGATATTGCTTGTAGAGAAATTTATTTAAAAAATTGAATTCACGTTGGTAATGCAAAAATTTTGCTCTACATTCAAAATCACCTGAGTAAATGAGTTAATATGGGATCATATATGACCATATACTAATTTGAAAATATATAAGGTTATATATGAGCAAATATTAAACTAATCATCAACGTATATAATCATGTATGTCTACGAATATGTGAAACATTTATAAGCAATGTCTCCAAAGACTTAAAATATTTACATTTTGCACCATTCTTGTTATCCAACTCATTCGCTCTTTGTTTACAAATTTGAATTTATTTTCCTCATCCAATTTAAATACAGTGTTTTTGTCTATTTAAAAGCTTAACTAAATTTTGTGAAAATTTTCAACAATCATTAATTTCACACAATTGCACTTTTCAACTTGTCGCAAATAATTTTAAAAGGAGAAAACATTTTATTGCCCATTAAAATACATCACTTTGTGTCAGCCATGAATAATTCTCAATTCCATTGTCTTTTTTCATAGTGTTGTATGTATAATTGTACAAAAGACAGACAGAGATGGATAGTTAAAGAGTGCACTCAAAGCAATATGTCAAAAGAAAGTTTTAACTAAAAAGTCTATTGTCTGGCGGTTGTAAATAAAATGATTTTAGATGAAATGAAACGGGTGTTAATTAATAAATTAGTGACTATAGTTTTATGTGTAGTGATAACAAAATGAAATCTTTGGCTTTAAAGACCGAATACAACCAAGGCCATATTTATGTTGCGAGTTTACAAGTACTTTGAAGAGCAAACATTTGGTTCATTTTGCTTACTCGTTTTCAAGATAATATACGTAGAGTGTAAATTGTAATATAGAGTGTTCATTAGACCGTACCTCAAAAAAAAGTTCACCGTACACCCTCAAATATAAAGTATTTTAACAAGAAAATTTCAAAACTGTTTTTTTTATTTTTTTTGACCGAACGTAGGGGTCGCCATTTTATATTTTTCGTTATATCTTCGCCATTTACCGTCGGATCTTAAAGTATTGTATATCAATGTTTTTTGTCTCGCGGAGACCGATGTTTTCCTCGAAGGAGCCATTGACCTCAAGTAACCCGTTCTAGTATTAACCCACCAGATCTCAGTTGCTACCACCTTAATGGACTACCCTAATATTTTAAAATGAAAGCTCGCAAAAAAGCAATAAACTTTTGCTAGGAAAGTATTCCAATAATTCGAGCGGAACTATTTTTTTATTTTTTTTTTAATTTTTTTTGTTGCCGAATGTAGGGCATTTTTAATTTTTTTGTCATATCTTCTGTATTTACAGTGGGATCTTAAAGGGTTATATATCAGTGTTTTTGTCGCAATGATACCAATTTGTTACATCAAAAATCATTGACCTTAAGCACCCTCTTATACTTCTTAAGGGGTAACACCTATGTAAAAAGCCTATATAAAAACTTCTTTTTTTATTTTCTTTATTTACGGAGATTTGTTAACAAAGATTGGTTTTCACAAGATTTATGAACAGTACAAAAAAATATTTGTTTTACACAAAGTTTTACAAAATGATAGTATATTTACAACAGAGGTCCACGGCACGCAATTTTTGGTGGATTTCTCTGAAATTTATAATGCATATGGAAAACTTAATTATCTATGGATGCGCGTAGGAGTTTTTGATAGGTCAAATACTTTTTGACTTAGAGCTGTTTCTTTACGACTATAAAAAATAGATATTTTGACTTTAACACTTTGCTGTTTTGTCAAAAATTAATGTACCCAAAAACTCATACGCTTTTCTCTAGATAATTTAGTTTTCTATATAAAGTGTATGTTTCAGAGCGATCCACCTAAAATTGGTTAAATTATGCTGAGTGCCGTGGATCACTTATAAAGTAACACAAATGTTAATCGATCATATTTTGAAGTGATTCAAGTTGGCTGTATCTTTGGCGGCTGTCAAGTTTAGAAAAAATGTGCCCCATTCGTTGCACATCGGTGACCGCCATAGAAGATTCATGTTCTACATGAACAAAACGCTCGGTGTCCATAGTTAATTTAGTTTTCCATATGCATTATAAATTTCAGAGAAATCCACCAAAAATTGATTAAGTAATGCTGCGTGCCGTGGACCTCTATTGTAAATATACTATCATTTTGTAAAACTTTGTGTAAAACAAATATTTTTGAAAACCAATTTTTGTTAAAAAAAAAGGAAGTTTTTATATATAGGCTTTTTACATAGGTGTTACCCCTTAAGTAGTATAAAGGGGTGCTTGCGGTCAATGATTTTTCATGTAACAAATTGGTATCATTGCGACAAATATATATATAACCCTTTAAGATCCGACTGTAAATACAGAAGATATGACAAAAAAATTAAAAATGCCCTACATTCGGCAACAAAAAAAATTAAAAAAAAAATAAAATAATAGTTCCGCTGGAATTATTGGAATACTTTCCTAGCAAAAGTTTATTGCTTTTTTGCGAGCTTTCATTTTAAAATATTAGGGTCGTACATTAAGGTGGTAGCAACTGAGATCTGGTGGGTTAATACTAGAACGGGTTACTTGAGGTCAATGGCTCCTTCGAGGAAAACATCGGTCTCCGCGAGACAAAAAACATTGATATACAACACTTTAAGATCCGACGGTAAATGGCGAAGATATAACGAAAAATATAAAATGGCGACCCCTACGTTCGGCCAAAAAAATAAAAAAAACATTTTTGAAATTTCCTTGTTAAAATACTTTATATTTGAGGGTGTACGGTGAACTTTTTTTTTTTGCCTATTAGGTGGTACGGTCAGTGTTCATGTTGGGAAAGTTATAATACTGGCATGATATTAATGTATTTATTATTATATTATATGAGTCATCTAAATTGTTCTTTATCTCTTCAGCACTCGCGATGTGGGTCTTCGACCTAAAAACAAGAAAATAAAAAGAACCGAAAATCTAGCGGTTGATAACAGATACAAAAATATTCTTCAAATTAATTCAGTTAAAATTTATTAAATAATTTTTAAAATAAAGTAATAAAAATTTTTAAAAATAATTTGTGTTAACAGCGGTTTTAAATATATATTTTACTACCATTTTAGTTTGAGTTTATATGGTAAACTGGACGTAAGACAGTGAATTGTTTGTTTTCATAATTTCTATCTACGTTAATGTAACCCAGTAAAGTTTATGGAATAACAAGGTAATTTAACGGCAATATTAGCTGAATTGATGATGAGCATAAGTTAACAACTCGTAACTAATGATAATATTGCAAAAGGATATGCCTTTTGTTTGAGGTAGAAGTCGATTGGCATCTAATAAAATATTTTGGAACTTTTCGCCTGGAACGTGGTAAAATATAGGTTTATAGGGGGAAAAGTGTACCCCTAAAGAATTGCTCAAACCGATATGGCATGATAGGGTAGGCTAACTTAAGAAGAGGATCATCCAAAAATGGATGACATGCACGTATGCCAGAGAATCGGGATGTTATGCGCAAGTACCCCAATGACAGTATAATGACCATTTGCCAGTGCTTACCCCTACTCCCTGTGAAAGTCAGGCAAAACTAAAGAAAGTTATTCAGAGTCTCATCGTACTCCACGCAGGCAGAGACACTCCCTCCCAATTTCTAAAGATGTGATTGCAGCTTAGAGTGTCCAGTGAGAATTTCCATCATGTCGGCCAGTTGCCTTCTAGCCACAGAACCTTTGTGATCGCACCAACATCGCATGCCCATTCCAAATATCCTTGGGCATATTAGTGGCCCATTGCACGCAGAGAAAAAACATGGTTGCAATATGATCACTGCTAATATATTGTGCTTGTTGCAATCAGGTATAGTTGTCACAACCATGTTATTGGTTTTCTAATCATCAACATGGTCGCTACCATCATTGTTATAGTAAATATTTTACTATTTTATGATTGACACATTCTATTTCATAACATGATTGGCTGTAACCATACTGTGGTAACAAAAACTCTGACTATGACAAAAATATGATAATTATGCAACCACAAAATGCTGGCAACAATCAATAAATAATTATACATCAAATAAAATGTGACTGACATTTACAGTCATAATATTGTCTTGTTTTCATAAAACCCAAAATTTTATCAGTTAAGTCAGTTTGTTTATGTCTTAAATAATAATCATATATTGTTTAATGCTGGGATTTTATATTAATTATAAATTTATTAATTATTAATATGCCGTAATATGATATTGTATATTAATAATCATAATATAATTAGAAGGATCATATATATATTATTGTAGGGATCATATAATGATAATAAAGGAATCATAATATAGTTGTGGGGACCATAATATGATAACATTTTGAGCATACTATGATTACATGCGATCATATTATAATAAATTCAAGATCATAATATGTTTATTTAGAATCATAATATGGTAACTTTTGAATCATAATATAACTGTAGGGATCATATTATGGTAACCATATTATGGCACGTCTATGGTTGTCACAAGCATAAACCCAAATATATATGATGCTCTTCGAATATGATTGTCCCAACCATGTTTTTTCTCTGCGTGTGTCTAAGCTCCGTTTTCGTCATCCAAAAGGGTCTATGATTTTGAAGGTTTACAGAAACCAGGTTGGTTCCATTCCTGACCAGCTTGTCAGCCCTCTTATATCCCTTCACACCACAGTGTTGGGCTACCCATATTTACCTCATATGTCTCCTGCCAGAATAAGTGCTCGACACTCTCTCGCAGTTCAAAACCATCTTTGATTTCACAGACTGCACTAGCAGAGTCTTAACCCCAGCCCGACTATCAGTGAAGATGGCTGCCACCCCAGAATAATCTGTCGCACCTAAGAACCGAATGCACTATCATGCAATATTCCTTCATCCCTCCACAGCTCAATGTCTACATTAAGAAAATTGCAGTCCTCTAATACGAGTACAACATGTACCACCATTCTATCACATTCCATATCAAAAATGTTAGTTACTTTGTAGATGTCGTTCGAATCGCCCCGCTAATAACCGGACAATATAGCCGCCGAACCCTTTGGAGTTTTCCCATGTTACACTTCTTCAGAATCGAAGGCCACAATACAATAGATGCATGATAATTGTTTGGCATGATTGTGGATTGGGGAACGAGGGTAATTGAAACACTAGATAAATGAAATAGTGAAGTGGAATGAAAGCACTAGACATAGGCAATAAAATGGAATGAAACGGGGAATGAATAGAATTAAAACTCTACACAGGGGAACGAAATGGAATGATACGGAAACGACTGGAATTAAAACACTAGTCAAGGAAACGAAATGAAGGCAATGAAAGGGAGAAGGAGTGGAATTGAAACATTACAAAAAAGAAACAAAATGGAATGAAATGGGAAGAAGCGGACATGAAATACTATACAGGAGAACGAAATGAAATGGACAAAAAGATGAGACAAGGAAAGGGAATGGAATTGACACACTAAGCAAAGGTAACGAAATGTAATGCAACGGGGAACCAGTGAAATTAAAAAAAGTTAACACCGGGAACGAAATGGTGTGAGCCTGGATTTTATTTATATTGACAGCATTTTAACGTTTATAAAAAATCTTATGTCAATTCTAATAAAATTTTTAAAATGGTATTAAAATTGAAAATATGTTGCCTTAATCAGTTAGCCCAAACCACAAAACTAAGAAATATGCATGCAAATTCCTCCTCCAAATTACAAAATCCAGCTGTTCAAAACATACAACCTCGTTGATTTTTTTAAATGAAAAAAAAAGTGAATTTCGAGTGCTCATTAAAATTTTTTTGCAAAAAAAAAAAACCGTCAATCAATCAAAGGAAAAGCTTGATAAATACTATGGGACTCTGCACCATCGATTTCAATAGCAAAAAAGTGGTTTACTGATTTCATTGTGGCCTTACAAGCACGGAAGATGCCGAACATTCTGGACGCCCAGTTGAGGCCTCTACACCCAAAACAATTGAAAAAATTCACGATATGGTGTTGACCGATCGGAGATTGATTTGCGATAGATTGTGGAAGACATAGGCATCTCACATGGCTCAGTGGTTTCAATTTTGAACGATCACTTGGGTATGAGAAAGCTTTCCGCAAGATGGCTGTCGCGTTTGTTCACAATCGACTACCAACGGAATCGTGTACAGCTTAGTTTTCATGGAAAAATCCCTGAAGTAGACTACGAATTACCCTCTCATTCGCCTTATTCTCCGGACTTAGCCCCCAGTGACTATATTCTATTTCCAAACCTAAAGAAATAGCTCGGTGAAAAAAAATTTAGCTCCAACGATGAAATTATTAATCAAACAAATGAATATTTTATGGCCTTGGATAAATCCTGCTGTTAAACGCAAAGTAAATGACGGAACTTGCTCAAAATTTGACAGTAGTCTATTAACAGATGGTACTTGATGGGAGCATTGTTGCATTTCATATAACTACGAGTCAAGGACTTATTGATCCGCCCTCGTACTTAAGATATACCCATTGAAATTTCCCAAAAAAAAAAAAAATTAAAAGTGGAAAAAGTGTCCCTTAATCACTCGTTCCGTTTGAGCTATGAACTTCAATTTTGGCATTAAGACCCCTACAACGGCGTAGCTATCCACCAAGTCGGGATTTAACGAAATTTTTACGGGGAGGGGTAAAACCAAGAAGTATCTCCATTTATGTCCTGCCGAAAGCACTTGGGCTAGATATCTGAAATTAAATTTAGAAAATGATTACGTGCAGAAGCCAATAGGGGAATATTCTTCCCCTCTATGGCAAGTTCAAAGAACTTTTGTTAGATATCTGAAATTTAAGGGGAAAAGTGTCCTCTTAATCATAAATTCCTAAATAAATTTAAAGCGCTGCAGTTAAAAAATTTAAATGTGACATGTAAGTTCCACCTCCAACGTAGGCATCCACTTAAACGAAATTTTTGTGGGAAATTTTCCTTATTATTAATTACATTATTATTCCCTATGGTAGGGGCTTATTCACTGAAGAGATACTTTTTAGAAAAAAGAACAAAATTTCCGTCTTAATATATTCCGATATTTAAAATTACCAATATCGACCCAGCAAAAATGAAGCTGCCAAGGAAGCAATAAAAGCATCACTACTATGGCAAAGGCATCACTTCTTTTCTAATGGTTTCATCGATAAATTTAACATTAGCGTGTCATAGTATGGAAGTATTCAAATGTAGCTACTAGCATTACTCATAGCATTACTCTAAGGAAGCAATGATAATACAATGATTAGGTATTCTGATGCATGAGTGGAAAATGTTCATATACTTTGTAGTATTTAAGCTTTGATGATAATGTAAGTAATAAGAATGCAGAAAAATAAGTTTAAAGAAGCGAAATGTATGCATTGATATACAAATACTCTTTATTAAAACAAATAAATAATTCTGCATTAGTAAAAAAGCATTATTGAAACATTTTTCAAAAATTTTAATGAATTTTTAAACAAATTTTAAAATATTTTTGGATAATATAAAAACTGGTTGTACAATTTGGAAACATTTTTAGACAATTTTTAAATATTTTTGGACAATTTTAAATAATTTTTGCACAATTTTAAAACATTTTTGAGCAATTTTAAAATTATTTTGATAAATTCTAAATTAAAACTGGAAATGGTGTAGTGTTAAATAATAAACTTAATGGAAAAATGCACACATTGCGTCGTCAAAAAAATATTTAAGACTGAAAAAATGCAAATGACAGGCCAGCTAGTTTCAATTAAAGTTTAAAAAAAATCAGTTTTTCTTGATATTTCAAAACTTATATAAAAATTGCAAAACTGCATAAATTCTAACCTTCATGAAATTTTAAACTACAGGTTGGTTGAAAAGTTCCTGCGCTCACCAAGAGATGGCACTGCTAGCTCCAAACTTTTTTTTTCTCTCAAGTTGGTATAACTGTCCTGAGAACACATGCAAATTTGCAAGTTATTCGGTCAATTCTTTCTCTGTTTACAAGCCATTGGACGTGTCATTGATTTTTTTTAATATGGAAAAAATTTAATATCGTGCAGTCATTAGATTCTTTGTTTTGAAGGGTTTAAAAGCAAAGGAAATTTATGAACAATTGTAAGAAGGAGTCCTCACCTTCAAAACGCACCGTTGAATTTTGGGCTGGTGAATTTAAACGTGGTCGTACCAGCCTTAAAGGCGATCCAAGCGAAGGACGACCAAAAACTGCAACCACAGCAAAATCATTGAGCAGGTACATAATATCGTTAGCGAAGATCCAAGTTTGACTAAGCGTGAAATTGCTAATACCATAGGCATCTCAGACGAACGAGTACTCCATATTTTACATGAAGAATTATGTATGAAAAAACTGTTTGGAAAACTAGTGCCGCACACATTAACAATTCAACAAAAACTGGATTGAAAACAAATTTCTTAGCGTAATTTGGAGCGTTTTAAGCCGAATAAAACCGACTTCTTGCGTCTTTTTACAACTATGGATGAGACTTGGATCTACCACCATGATCCTAAATTGAAACAAGAACGTTTACAGTGGACTGAAGCTGGGTGTTCAGCACCAAAGCAGGTGAAGCCACAGCAAAGAAGGTTATGGCATCAGTTTTTTGGGATGCAAAAAGAATTTTGTTGATTGATTATCTTCCAAAAGGTAAAACAATCAACTCTGAATATTATTGCAGCCTTTCGGATCAGCCGGATGAAAAAATTCGTGAGAAAAGACCTGGTTTAAAGAAGAAAAAATCATTTTTCATCAAGACATTGCACCTGCTCACAAAAATGTTTTGACGATGGCTAAATTCAAATAATTAAAGTACGAATTGCTTGAACATCCACCGTATTCACCAGATTTGGCTCCCAGTGACTACTATCTATTCAGAAATCTCAAACAATTCCTTCATTTTTCGTCGAATGAAGGCCGTAGACGGTTATTTTGCAGAGCTTTCGGAAAACCATTATAAGGATGGGATAAAATTATTGGAAGATCATTGGAACAAGTGTATTGAGCTTCTAGGAGATTATATTGAATAAAAAAATATATTTCGTAACAAAAACAGTATTCTTTGATTTCGAGCGCAGGAACTTTTTAACCAACCTGTAAAATATAAAAATAATTTAATAAAAAAAATTAAAAAATTTCAGCAGAACTATTTTTTCAATTTGAATAAATGCTTTAGATTCAAACAAAATATACGATATACTATAACTGAAGTTTAGGAAGCAATGAAAGAAGTTATAGTTACACAATGGCTACCATTTTTTTTGCCGGGGAAGTATCGGGCTTTTAAGCAGTTTGTTTATATAAATAATAAACGTAGAAGTTTAGCACGATATGAGACTGATCTATACAAGCTTTGAAATGTCCTGAAGTCTTTGATTTTTCGATGCTATCGATTGTAGATAGTTTCTGAAAGAATCAATTTTTTCACTATTACTAAAATTGTTTATGGGTTGCCCTAAATGAAGGACAATTTTTCAAGTACACATTTTTGGAAATATAAGCAACATTTGGCAAAGTTGTATGTTTAATTCTAAAATACAAGTTTTAAAGTCAAAATTATTTAAAGTAATATTTTTTGTTTTTATTTTAAGGTTTTCCTGTTTTACCTACTTGTGGGTATTGCTGTCTTCACCAGATTGGTTTTTCTTATTTAAAATAAAAGAAATCTTATAAATAAAAATTTATTTTATGTTTCCATGACTTAAAGGCAAAATATGAAATACAAAACCATGAAAGAAATTGAAGGAAAAATTACACAAATAAATAACAAACCCTTAGCTTTAATATCAAGATACCAAAAATATTCTAATTTATAAAAAGTTTACAGATATTGGGTGAGGGTAAATATCAAAGTTGGATAACGTTTCAGTTTTCAGATTTTACATACAGAGAAAAATATTTTGTTATTAAGCAAAAACATCAATAAATTAAATAGAAACAACTTTGAAATTAAACTAAGTTTGTTTTCTTATTAAATTAAATATGTTTAAACTTATTTTGAAAATGGCACAATGGAATCCAAAATGTTGCCACATTAATTTAAAGACGAAAAAGTTTATTTTAACTATAGGGTCCGCCATCTAACGTTTTTTTTTCAACTAGTGCTTATTTCGTGAATGGTAACACTTAGCTCATGTCTGATTTGACAGATAATTAGTTTTAGCCTTCCGCTGAACGAATATGGTCGTGTATACGCTTGAACAACGCTGGGAAATATTGCGACATTACTTTGAAAATCATGGTAATGTTGCAGAATGTCATCTTTTCAATGTCATCTTTTCAGATGAAGCTCATTTTGATCTTGGCGGGTATTTAAAGAAGCAAAATTGTCGCATTTGGGCACAGAAAACCCGCACGCATACATTGAAAAGCCGATGCACGCAAAACGAGTCACTGTTTGGTGCGGATTTTGCTCCAGAGGCATAATTGGTCAATTTTTCTTCGAAAATGAGCAAGGAGTGGCCGTTACAGTCAATGGCGATCGTTATTGGGCCATGTTGAACAAATTTTTGTTCACAAAAATTGAAGAGAAGGATATTGGCAACATTTGGTTTCAACAGGACGGCGCTACGTGCCACACAGCCGAAGCTACACTCGATGTTTTGCGTCCTGTTTTTAAAGATCGCATTATCAGCCGCAGAGCTGATGTCGTTTGGCCACCTCGGAGCTGCGATTTGACACCTATGGACTATTATTTGTGGGGTGCCGTCAAAGATAAGGTTACCCTGACAAGCCAGAGACAATTGACGCTTTAAAGGACAATATTCGTGAAGCCATTGGTGAAATACAGCTGTACACAATCGATAATGTGCTTAAAAATTGAACCGATCGCGTAGGCTACTACATGGCCAGCCGAGGCAGCCATTTGAATGAAATTATTTTCCATTATTAACTGGAAGGATTGTACTTTCAAATATAAAAAGAAATTTGAGAAAATATTCAGTAGTTTTTTTTTATAGCATTTTCAAAAAAAAAAGTTATTTGGCGGACCCTATAGAATCATATTTAATTTAATAAGATTCATACTTAATTTAAAAATGTTTGTAAAAAAAATACGATGTTAATTTAAATATGATATAATAATTGATTTTTCTTCTTGGTAGTTGATAATGCTGAAAACAAAGCGGTTAGGAACACTTTCAATAATTTATAATGGTGATTTGCTGACAATAGGATATGTCACCGGTAAAGCAAGGAAATAAAACGATAAAATATTAAGTCGGTTGCACTTAATTATATCCGAGCTTATACGTGGTCTTGGGTTCCATATGATATGTCCAATGACTTTATTAAAAAACTGAAACAGTATACAACCTTGGTATATATTACAGCTTTTTTAACCTCGAAACTGAAAGGCGGGTTGTTTTTTTTTTGTCACCTAATTACGATATAACTTTTTCACATCAACAATAATGAATTTTATGCAAACTCTTACGTAGTACATGCAACAATGAAATAAAAAATAAAAAAATAGTAATTTAAATCTAAGAAATAATATGTAAACTAGCAAAACTATAGTATAACCAAAATATAAAATAAGAATTTATTTCTATATATGAAGTTATCCATACCAATTGTCTAGCTAGCTGACTCTGAGACATAATTGAAGTTTTAATGTCGTTAATGTGCCGAATTATTTATTTATTTTATTTATTAATCATATAATTACAAATTATATGTTAATACCCTAACCGAGCACAAGCAACAAAGGCCTTCGGCTCGTTGTAGCGAAAACAGACCAGAGCCTTTCGGTGGGAATTGAACCCACGACCCCCGCACTGATAAGCTAGCACGCTACCAACTAGCCTACCGGGGCGCTCGATGTGCCGAACTATTTCATTCTTTAGCTCTTGAATTGTTCTTGGCTTATTGACATACACTTTTTCTTTTAAATATCGCCAAAGAGAGAAGTTAAACGGTGTCAAATCACATAATCGTGGCGGCCAATTAACATCGCCACAACGTGCGATAACACGGCCATTGAATTTCTGGCGCAAAAGAGCCATTGTTTCGTTGGCTGTGTGGCAAGTGGCACCATCCTGTTGGAACCACATATCGTCCAGGTTCATATCCTCAATTTCTGGCCACAAGAAGTCCGTTATCATCTCGTGGTAGCGAACACCGAAGACGAGTTGAGGTTGACAGCTCTTCTGCCACACTATCGCATAACGAACTGGGCGAGCATGCACAGGTGTTTTCACTTTTTATTACAGACCCGATGTCCGATTGTGGACACATTTGGTCGATTATGCTGACCAAAAAAATCACAAAGTGCACGAAATGCATATTGATTTGAACGTCCATTTTCGTAAGAGGCTTTAATAATCTTCAAGCGCTGTTCAATTGTGTACCTCTCCATGGTTGAATTTATCAAACACTGAAACAAAGAAACGTCAAATGAAGTTGGGCAAAAAACTTAACGTTAAGGTGTCACTCACAATTAACTTCGTGCATTATGGTTGGACCAACCTTTATATAATACGAATAAAAATTTGAACAGCCTTTTTAATGTTTCCGTAAAGTGGGCGAAATGGGCGTGATTAAATACTGACCAACTTCTACCAACGCTCTCTTTTAATATATTATCATCATCGACCAGTCAATACTTTTGCAGCTAGAAACTTGAAATTTGGTATCTAGGTTCCATTCTTTGCGTAGACATTCGCTTATACGAGGGCGCATCAATAAGTCCGTGACTTTTCAAACTTTCCTCGTAGTTATATGAAATGCAACACTGCTCCCATCAAGCACAACCTGTTAATAGACTACTGTCAAATTTTAAGCAAGTTCCGTCATTTACTTTGCGTTTAACAGGTGTTCAAAACATACAACCTCGTGGATTTTTTAAAAAATGGAAAAAAGTAAACTTCGAGTGCTCATTAAACGTTATTTTTTGCGAAAAAAAACCGCCAAAAAACCAAGGAAAAGCTTGACAAATACTATGGGGACTCTGCACCACCGATTTCAAAGGTAAAAAAGTGGTTTACTGACTCTCGCTATGGTCGCACAAGTACAAATGACGCTGGACGACCAATTGAGGTCAATACACCCGAAAATGTCGAAAAAATCCACGATATGGTGTTGGCCGATCGAAGAGTAAAAGTGCGTGAGATTTTTGATGCCATAGGCATTTAATATAACAGTGTGGTTTCGATTTTAAATGATCAGTTGGATTTAAAAAAGCTGTCTGCAAGATGGGCGCCGCGTTTGCTCTCAATTCGCTGAAATCTGAATCGATAGACCCATTTTCCTAAAAAAGACCTTTTTGGTAAAAGTGTTCCATTCTTTATTTTTCCATAAGAAACAAATAAAAAATTAAAAACTTTTTAAATAAATTTTTCCAAAAAGTTTTTTTTTACAATATTTACTGTAAGTTTGACATTGATGCAGTTGATGTAACAAGTTCCATATACTGTTTATATTTTGTTTGCAATCGTACCCTTAAACCATGAAATACAAACCATGAAAATATTTACAACTGTATACAAATATTGTATGTATGTGTGTTGTATTCAAACTATACTAGATACTCATGTGTATGTATAACTTTTCGAAAGAACAGGAAACGGAAGCAGTGGCTAAAAAAAATAATTCAATTTGCTTAGTTATTTTTCTGTGGAAATGAGCTTGTGTTTAACACGTATAGAATTAAGTGTAAATCTTATTTGTATGGAAATAAAATCTTGGTATTTTAATATTTTGTTTTCCTATTATATACCAGGCTAATGTCTAAACAATAAACATAAATATTACTGTAATATATTTATGAACAGCTATGAAGGGGAAACTAAAGACACTTGAAATATTCTTTTTACAACATTTTTGCACGCTCCAGTTTGTCATTCTATTTGTAATACATAGATGTATTGGTGTAAGGATCAAACAAAGTATAAACACATATTCTTGGTACTGACATAAATCTGAAATGATCTGTTGAAATGGCGATCAAGCCTACAATAGGAATGCGCTGTTGCTCAGTTTTATCAAAAGTATTGTCCAGTGTCTTAAGTAGTTACACACACAAAGAAAAATATATTAAAATCAAGCATAATTTAAACTAAATTGAAATAGTTTTGATATCAAAATAAACTTGTTTTCTTTTTTTAATTTAAAAATGTTTTTACTTATTTTGAACATGTGAAAACAAAATTTAAAATGTTGACATATTAATTTTTTAATACGAAAAAGTTTAGTTTTATCTAGAACCATAGTTAATTTAATAATTTAAAAATCTATGTAAAAAAAATTAGATGATATTTCAAATATTCATTTAATTATGATTATTTTTCTCTGTGTAAGTATTAAAAATTAGCAAAAATCAGTCCAGATCATAGTGGGAAGTGAAAATTGGTATTTTATTAGAGCTCACAGTTTGAAACGAATTAAAAATACTAAATTTCGGAAATTAAGTGCCAAAATTTCGAACCGATTCCCCATGGCCAATTTTTATGACTTTTGCATTTTTCTCCACGGTGCAGAAGTTTAAAAGTTAGGATTGAAAATATTATATTTGCGGCAAAGTTTTCATTAAAGCGAGACACTGTTCCTGTATTATCCCTCGTTTTAAAAGTACCCGAAAATCTTTTTTTAGAGGAAGTCTATTCTAAAGGAAGCTGCAGCTGCATGATTTTGTGGGCATTTTTTTCAAACGCTGGCTTTAACACGCTCTAACTGGAATTTTCTAAACGATTTTCTTAATTGAATTAGGACGTTCGCCAGGGAACATTTGTTTTAAAGGCCAGATTCATGGCGGTAGGTGTTTGGGTAGGATATTAAGGGGAAGACTTTTTCTCACATTGCTCCTATCCGTTAACATTACTTACCTGTTCTTCAGGAGAATCCAAAGCACATGCCAAATTTTGATTGACCACACGCAGAGAAAAAAACATGGTTGCAACATGATCACTGCTAATATATTGTGCTTGCTGCAATCGGGTATTGTTGTCACAACTATGTTATTGGTTTTCTAACCATCAACATCGTCGCTACCATCATTGTTATAGTAAATATTTTACTATTTTATGATTGACACATTCTATTTCATAACATGATTGGCTGTAACCATACTGTGGTAAAAAAACTCTGACTATGACAAAAATATGATAATTATGCAACCACAAAATGCTGGCAACAATCAATAAATAATTATACATCAAATAAAATTTGACTTTGATATTTACAGTCATAATTTTATCTTGTTTTTTAAAACCAAAATTTTTATCAGTTCAGTTAGTTTGTTTATTTTTACTGCGAAATGTCTTCAAAAACAATCATATATTGTTTAATGCTGGGATTTATACTAATTATTAATTAATTATTAATATGCCATAATATGATATTGTATATTAATAATCATAATATAATATGAAGGATCATATGTCATATTGTAGGGATCATATAATGATAATCTAGGAATCATAATATAGTCGTGGGGACAATAATATGATAATATTTGAGCATACTATGATTACATGCGATCATATTATGATAAATTCGCTATCATAATATGTTTATTTTGAATTATAATATGGTAATTTTTGAATCATAATATATCTGTAGGGATAATATTATGGTAAAATCATAGTTATTTTATTATCATAAAATGATTATCATATAGTACGACTATGGTTGGCACAATCATAAACCCAAAAATATTTGATGCTCTTCGAAAATGCTTGTCCCAACCATGTTTTTTCTCTGCGTGCAGTTTTAACGTTTTGATGATGAGGGGCGGCCCCTTTACGTACATTCTTATTGAAAATTCCCTCAAAAATTTTTCAAAATCCTCGTGGTGGATATTTATTTTAAAAAGTATTTCTGCAGTGGTTTAGCCTCTGCTTTAGGGAAAACATGTTTTAAATTTCAGACTTCTACCCGAAGGGGTTTGAACAGCTAGTTAAGGAGAAGCCTTTTTACCCCTCCCGTAAAAATTTTCAAAAATTCCGTCATGGTGGATGTTTTCGAATGTTTCAAATGAGATTTCGCGGGATCACATTAGTTTAGATTATGTATGACATTTTTCGGATTAAATAAAATATAATGTGATATGGAATTATATATATGATTGTATATATATATTTTGGAACTTTTTTCATCGGGTGGTTTTTCATTTATTTTAACTGTTACTAAACTAACCACAAATTCGTAAAAACAAACGATATTTTCTTATTTTTTTGCTTTTAACTGTCAACTACCCAGCAAAACTTTGGTAATGGGTGCGATATTCTCATGCGTTACCTTGTAATGATAGCTCGTTACCTTTTTCATTATTTGCAGGCATAAAGTAATAAGTAACTGATTATTGATTACGTAATGTATGATTTATAAATGTAATGTAATAATTGAAATAGTTTTGAAAATCTTTTTTTAGATACATTACTTTGTGTTTTTTTTGTAAGCAAAAGGGTAATGTATGTTTGTTTTGACAACACTAGCGAAAAAACGAAGCGCAACAATTCATTTAAGTTTAAAGCAATCAAATACTATATGCGTCGATAGCTCAGTGGGTAGAGTTCTTGGCTGGCAACCAGAATTCCCTGGTTCGATTCCCATCTTGACCACATTATTTTTAATTACAAATATTTTAAATAAAATATTTGTAATAATTTTTTTTTAATAAAAATTCCTCTTTTTTAAAAATCAATTTTTAGACACATTACTTTTTCCATTCTCGTAACCATGTAAGTAACACCTTACATTATCACCTCTAAAGTAATGGGTATATACATTACTTTGAGGCTCATATCGCCCATAAAATTCATCAATGAAGTAAGGTCGGCCCCTGTGGCTATACATTACTTTACTACCCATTATTTGGTAATGTGTGGATATGCTGGGTAATTGACTATAAAACCCCTAAAAAGTAATGATTTTTCCTTAATTTTGTTTTTTTTAATGAAAAAAAAAATTTACTACAAAATTCGTAAAATTAAATGACATTTTGATAAAGTTTGCAAAAATAAACGACTTTTCATTTATTAAACTATATCTTCTTATTTAAACTTTATATCAAAATTCACTAATTTTCCTTTAACATTTAAAGTATCCAACTTATCTAGTTTCCCCTACTTAAACTTACTAATATTTTAGTTTTAATTTATACATAGTCTAAATATTGTTGTAGGTATTTAAAACATTTGCAAATGTAAATTTAAATGTTATATTAAATTAAATTACATACGTGTTCTAATAGCACATACATCAAAATTAATGAAAATACATAAATTTTAGAGAATTAAATATTTTCAAGGAATTTTTGTATACATTGAAATTTAAATTTGTATTGTATGTACTTTTATTTAATATTAAATAATTTATGGTTAAATAGTTATAACAGTGTCATGCGAGAAATATATAAATTTTAACAGCAAAATGTATACTAAATTATTTAAACTGTGAATATTAATATTCTTTTCAATGCTTTTTAACTGTCTTTAATTTAAAATATCAATAAATTAAAACTTAAATTTAAAGGTTTGCCAAAAGTAAATATTTTTTTGGGATTGAATTAATATTTTCCAGATAAGATACATGTTTTGTATGAAATGTACTTTAAGGGTAAAGTTGGAAAAATATTGTCCAAATAAAGTACAACAACTTTTTGTGTATATGCAAATCAAAAACAAACAAAAAAAAAATAATTTTAAATAAAAACCATCCATTTGTTTCATTTAATGAATGCTGCTTGAAATAACCTCGACATATAAACATGTTTTCTGTAAAATTGTCTATACAGTCACATCATGTGCATGCTGACATATTATTATGTACACTATACAGACATTTTGTTCATTAAGCAATGTTAGTAAAATTTTCAATTACACCAGCTTACAGACATTTTGCTTACAAAGTGCCAATATTTTTTTTCGAAGGCTTATGACTAATTCAAATGGCCATAACTTTGGAATTCATGGATGGAATTATTTTCTTTGCAAACATATGAACTCTAAGCAAAATTAAAAAAACATAAATCATGTATATTTTTACTGATTTTAATTTGCATTTAAAGTTATATTTTTTTTTTGAAAAATATTTTTTTTGTGTGTGATGGCTTAAGACCATAAAATTTTTATGTCAATATTTCGAATCAGCTTCGCTGTTCATCTTCAGGAAAAAAAAATTAATTATCTGTACATAAAGCGCGCAGTTCAAAAATGTCTGTATTGCTTAACGTTTTTTTTTTTTAATTTATCACCTCCTCTGAAATCAAAAAATAATTTTTTTGCTCTATGGTGATTAAGGATAAAGAATAAAATTTAAGGAAATTTTTTCACGAATGCATTTTGTTTTACGAGGGCGGATCAATAAGTCCGTGACTTTTCGAACTTCCCTCGTATTTATATGAAATGCAACACTGCTCCCATCAAATTTTGAGCAATTTGCGTCATTTACTGTGCCTTTAACAGCTGTTCAAAACATACAACCTCATCAATTTTTTTTTAAAAATGGATAAAAAGTGAGCACTCGATCATTAAACATTATTTTTTTGCGAAAAAAACTGTCAATCAAACCAAGGAAAAGCTTGATAAATACTATGTGGACTCTGCATCATTGATTTCAATGGTAAAAAAAGTGGTTTACTGACTATCGTTGTGGCGAAAATGCCAAAAAAATCCACGATATGGTGTTGGTCGATCGAAGAGTAAAAGTGCGTGAGATTGCTGATGCCGTAGGCATTTCATATGGCAGTGTGGTTTCGATTTTAAATGATCAGTTGGATTAAGTAGAGCTGTCTGCAAGATGGGTGCCGCGTTTGCTCTCAATTGACCATAAATGTATTCGTGTGACAGCTTCAAAGGATTGGCAAAATTCCATGAATTGGGCTACGAATTTGTACCTCATCCGCCATATTTTCCGGATTTAGCACCTATTTCAAAACCTAAAGAAATGGCTCGGTGGAAACAGATTAAGCTCCAACGATGAAATTATTGATCAAACAAATGGCTATTTTATGGACCTCGAAAAATCCTATTTTTTTTGAAGGGATACAAAAATTGGAGAAACGTTGGACTAAGTGTATTGAGCTAAAAGGAGATTATGTTGAAAAAAATTTTTTTTTGCAAAAAAAAAACTGTGTTTCATTCAAAAAGTCACGGACTTATTGATCCGCCCTCGTATGATCCACACTTTGCTCCCACTAGATCCTTTTAAGACCTCCTGGGAGTCTAAAATAACCAGTTAATGTATTAATCATAAAGTATGGTTACTTAAGAAACGGGAGTTTTTTTTCGAACTCAAATATCAACTTGAATTTATTGTTCCCATTAAACGAATTTGATAATAAAATAAAAATTTTGGCCTACGTCGCTATGTATCACAATGTACCAAAAAAAATTAAAATCGTGGGTTTTTTTCAAAAAAGTTGAAAAAAAGTCAATTGAGGGGATTCAGTTTGCTCTATCACCTCTATAATAGCAACTATAAAAATTTGCTATTTTTTAACATCTTATATTAATAAAAATGGACCTGTCGCGAATTCTATTTTCCGGATCTTGAAACAAAATATATATTTGCAATCCTGGCAAATTTTTTTATTTAATTTAAGTAATCGCACTTACCATTCTTGCTACTACCCAAAAAAAAAAAAAAAGTTGCAAAAGAAGAAAAAAAGAAGTAGTGGTGTTGTGAAAGTTTGGATCGGGACCAATAATTTTTACATAGGGTGGAAGTTTCCTTTTGTGTTTTTTTATTGCATATAAAGCAGTTCCTATGATCTAGTGAAAAATTAAATCTTTTGATGTTCCAAAATAGATTTTGAATTTTGAATTTATATTTTAACGGGACACTCACAGTAATCGGGCATAAGCCTCAATTTTTCAATGCCCCGTTAGCTTCTACCAGGGAATTTAACTGACACATTTGTTGTTGTTTCCCAATATAAATTTTCTGTTTGACTGTTGGGTAAATTATAAAGGGACATTCAGTAATCGAGCCTTATTTTTTAAATTAGTTTATTCGAAATTCAAAGTTAAAAATTGATACAAATCACTTAAACCAAAGTTTAGTACTTAACCATAGTTATGAATATTAAATTTATATGACAATATCTATTGTTAATGTTTAACTTTCATAGATTTGAAAACAGCTAAATTTCATTAAAAATTACATTTTTGGAAGTTGTGAAAAAGCACTTCCTTAGAATGGGAAAATTAAAACTAAACGATACTTTGGAATCAATAAAAAAATGATTCCTTAAGAATTAGGTTATGTTAAGAAAGGTTATGCGCCCAAAGGCGCATTTCTACCCGGTGTGAGTCCCTTCAGTATAGAGGAAAAAGAAAGGGAGAGAGAGAGAGAGAGAGAGAAGTAAAGAAGAAAATAGTCGACAGTTTTAAAACAGTTAGTAAAAAGAAATAAAGATACTACGTAGGACAGGACTCCAACGAAACAGCCGTCCTATTTCCCCGACAAACCCCTAAAAGATCGGCTGGATTATATTCAGATATACACGCCAGTTCTTCATGAAATCTATCCCCTAGCTATTTTTGCCTAAGACCCTGCATCCTAGGACAGTGGCACAGTACATGCTCAATCGTCTCTAACTCCTCGGCATCCCCGCACAGTCTGCAGAAGTCCGGTATGGCATTATCCCATTTACTCATAAAAGCCCTAACAGAACAATGCCCCGTCAAGAACCCTGAGACCACTCCTATCCAATCCTAATAGAACCCTGGTTGCCCCTGCGTCCACTCCGGGCCATAACGCCCTCGACACCCTGGAATTCACTCTATCCCTCCTTAAGAATTACTTAATGTGTTGCTTTCTTTGGAAAGGGGGAAGAGGAGAGACGAAAAGCAGTGATGTATGAAGGACTTCATATAAATGACGACAGATGATAATTCTTCGAACAGTTGTTGCCCGCTATCTGATGGAGAGTTGGTTGGCGAATTTGTTAAATTTTTTTTTAACACCGAAAAAAATCTTATTTAATTCCAGAGGTGAGCGCTGCCTTAAAAAAATTAACTTTTTCCTTTTTTCACTTAAAATTTACTAATAATGAACCCGGATCCCAGATCTTCAAACAAAATGCATATTTGGAATTCTGACAAAGTTTCCTTTAATTTGAGTCATCAAATGTGCACACAGGGAATACACTTCTCAGTTTCCAACTGATATTTGGTTTCTACAACTGAAATCGGTTGACATAAATAAATATTGGTTTCAACAGCAAAATTCGGTTTACACAACTTAATTTTGATTGGAACAAGCAAAATATTCAGCAATCTCATTAGACTTATGTCAGAGTGGCCGCTACAAGCAAATGCTATAAACCACCACTAGTGTTTTCTTATGTGCTCGCTCGAAAGATGTCAGAGTGAAAGAGAAGCTAGAATCGTATATGTGCCATAAAGCAGGTTCTGTAATGGTTTGTAGCATCAAATCGCTTCTAGCTAAGCTTCGCTTATAGCGGCCACTCTGACATTAGCCTTAGAGTATGGTTGTGCAACCGAATTTATAGGATGTCCCAACAAAAAATGGCTTTGCAATACGGTTGGCACTATATTTTTCTGTTTGTGTTATTTTCTCCGTATTTCGAGTTTTTAGACCTAGCGAATCCTTAAGGGGGCTGACCTTAACACCAAATAGAACAAGATTTTCTTAATTTCAGAGGGGGTCAGATTTTTTTTATTTACTTATTTATTTATTTTTTTTTTTTGAGGGGTAAAAAATGGTCTTTTTCGGTTTTTAGCTTTTAAGGTATTTAAGTAAAAAGAAATGGTTTTTGGAGAGATTTTTTTGGCTCCTTTCTTTTTGGTACATTTTTGCTTTTTTGAATTTGGTGCTGTAAAAATTTCAAAAATTTGGGTACTTACTGCTATGACTACCCAATTATATAACGTATTCCTTTTTATATTATAACGTATTCCTTTTTGTATATTTTAGTGCACATATATATTTTTTATTTTAAATTCGTGCTATTTTTGTATTCTCACCAATTTTTCTCGAAATTTCTTTTTGGAACATCTTGCCAAACCTATGTTACAACATATTGAACTTCCACATTTGGCAAATACTTAATATTAATGCAGTTTTTATATAGAATTACGGACATTTGCGACGTGTTGCCACACTAAATAGTACCACATAATGTCCGAATTTCTTTCGTTTATGTCATCCCTGTAGATCTCCCAGGTGGTTGAAAATTTTATCCAAATTTCATCAAATTATGAGTGTTTAAATTTGGATACTTCCTTCCTTGTTTGTGCGCATAAAATGTTTTTCATATTGTAAGCTAGTGTTATCCAAAAATATAAAAATTTACCAACTACAATTTAAAACAAATGCAATAATATTTTTAGGTTTTAAACTATTAAATATGAATATTAGACTTGCTAAAAACAAATTTAGAAGAAAGACTATAACCAGTTTTTGTATTATACAACGTTTCACAGTTGTCGTTTTAACCACCATTGCTAAAAAATTAAACCATAACTTTGTCTGCCTTAAAAATATCTACACGAGGTGTGCCATCTTTTATGTCGATATGCGAATGTTGAGTAGCTTAAAGAGAACAGCCGAATTCCAAATGTGTGATATTTTAATCTAATTTGATTCATTTCAAATCATTTCGACTATATTTTGAATACAACAAATTAAATTTTCCATTACTTTTTGACCATCTCGGGAGGTACAGCAATGATTTCGGCACGAACGTTTGCCTGCAGCTGTTAATAGTCACACGCCCACGGAGTTTTGGTTGCGGAAACTGCATTTTTGATTTAGAGTGTAGCACGGTGCACTATCTTGTTGAAACCAGTAATCAATCAGACCATTTTCACGCATTTTTGGGTAGACATAATAAACCAACATTCAACGATATCGTTTCCCATCGACTGTTTCGTCTTATCTGAAGAAAAATTGGCCCAATAATCGATTTGACGCAAACGTCGTCCCAAACAGTGACTTTTTTGCTATGCTATGTATTAACTGGATCTCGTGTGGATTCACTGTTTCCCAAATGCGGCAATTTTTCTTGTTAACTACCTTGACACAACTGAACGACTATTTTTAACTACCCAGCAAAACCACACATTACCAAATAATGGGTAAAGTAATGTATAGCCATATGGGCCGATGGATTACTTTACACCTTACTTCATTGATGAATTTTACAGGCGATAAGCCTCAAAGTAGTGTATATACCCATTACCTTAGAGGTGATAATGTAAGGGGTTACTTATATGGTTACGAGAATGGAAAAAGTAATGTGTCTTAAAATAGATTTTTAAAAAAGAGGAATTTTTATTAAAAAAATTATTACAAATATTTTATTTAAAATATTTGTAATTAAAAATAATGTGGTCAAGATGGGAATCGAACCAGGGAAATCTGGCCAAGAACTCTACCCACTGAGCTATCGACGCATATAGCATTTGATTGCTTTAAACTTAAATGAATTGTTGCGCTTCGTTTTTTCGCTAGTGTTATCAAAACAAGCATACATTACCCTTTTGCTTACAAAAAAGCACAAAGTAATGTGTCTAAAAATTGATTTTTAAAAATATTTTAATTATTAATTTACATTTATAAATCATGTATTACGTAATCAATAACGAGTAACTTATTACTTTATGCTTGCAAATAATGAAAAAGGTAACGAGCTATCATTGCAAGGTAACGCATGAGAATATCGCACCCATTACCAAAGTTTTGCTGGGTATTGAATGTCACTATTTCGGCGCGTTGTTTTGGTGTTAAGCAATACATGGTAAAAATTGGCCTGATATGACATTTAAAAAACATGTGTTCTTAAGTCAATCGGTTGACAAATGCCAAAGTTATTACAGGTTGGTTGAAAAGTTCCTGCGCTCGAAATGAAAGATTACTGTTTTTGTTACGAAATATATTTTTTATTCAATATGATCTCCCAGAAGCTCAATACACTTGTTTCAATGATCTTCCAATAATTTTATCCCATCCTTATAATGGTTTTCCGGAAGCTCTGCAAAATAACCGTCTACGGCTGCTATAGCCTCTTCATTCGACGAAAAATGCTTTCCACGAAGGAATTGTTTGAGATTTCTGAAGAGATGGTAGTCACTGGGAGCCAAATCTGGTGAATACGGTGGATGTTCAGCAATTAGTACTTTAATTCTTTGAATTTAGCCATCGTCAAAACACTTTTGTGAGCAGGTGCATTGTCTTGATGAAAAATGATTTTTTTCTTCTTTAAACCAGGTCTTTTCTCACGAATTTTTTCATCCATCTGATCCAAGAGGCTGCAATAATATTCAGAGATGATTGTTTTACCTTTCTGAAGATAATCAATCAACAAAATTCCTTTTGCATCCCAAAAAACTGATGACATAACCTTCTTTGCTGCTCGTTGTGACTTCACCTGCTTTGGAGCTGAACAACCAGCTTCAGTCCACTGTAAACGTTCTTTTTTCAATTTAGGATCATGGTGGTAGATCCAAGTCTCATCCATAGTTATAAAACGACGCAAGAAGTCGGTTTTATTCGGCTTAAAATGCTCAAAATTACGCTGAGAAATTTGTTTTCGATCCAGTTTTTGTTGAATTGTTAATGTGTGCGGCACTAACTTTCCAAACAGTTTTTTATACGTAATTCTTCATATAAATTATGGAGTACTCGTTCGTCTGAGATGCCTATGGCATTAGCAATTTCACGCTGTCAAACTTGGATCTTCACTAACCGTATTATGAACCTGCTCAATGATTTCTGCTGTGGTTGCAGTTTTTGGTCGTGCTTCGCGTGGATCGTCTTCAAGGCTGGTACGACCATGTTAAAATTCACCAGCCCAAAATTCAACGGTGCATTTTGAAGGTGAGGACTCCTTATACACTTCTAACAATTGTTCATAAATTTCCTTTGCTTTTAAACCCTTCAAAACAAAGAATCTAATGACTGCACGATATTCAATTTTTTCCATATTAAAAAAAATCAATGACACGTCAACTTCAAATGGCTTGTAAACAAAGAAAGAATTGACAGAATGACTTGCAACTTTGAATGTGTTTTCAGGACAGTTATACCAACTTGAGAAAAAAAAGTTTGGAGCTAGCAGTGCCATATCTTGGTGAGCGCAGGAACTTTTCAACCAACATGTAAATGTTTAATACCGACATAAAAGATGAAGCACCCTGTATAATATATTATATTGTTAAAACTAAACCTCAATTTAAATAAACATAAAACATTTTTGACTACATAAACAAAATAACATGTTTTCTTAACTAAAACTGTTACTTAAACAATTTTGAGGGGGTTCCCTTCATTTCAATCATTTTATTTATATATATTCTTTAACAAAAAAAAAAAACGATACAAGTGTTGTTTTATGGGTTGTGTTTGTAAAAAATCATAAAATTGTTATTTTCCAACAAATGTTTCCTTTTTTAGGATTGTTCAGCATTAAATATGCTTCGGAACATGTTATTTTGCAATATGTTCTAAGTATTTTTTCATTATTTTTTTTTAATCAAATACAAAAATCAAGACATTTTTCTTAATCCTTTCTTATACCCTGCACCCCAACGGAGTAAGTGTTTTTTAATAACCTTTACCAAAAAAAATGTTACAAAGATAATGTAGAAAAAATATACAGTATCGACCAAAAGAAACTAAACAAAAATACCATGTTTTTTTTAGTGTTACTTAAAAACCTTATATATTAAAAGATTTTCAAATTGAATACTCTTAAGGCTGTTTTAACAATTGATTTTTTAAAACAAGAATACAGTCCAGATCTGTTTTTATTTGTTCCCGATTTAAAACGCCTGAAGAAGCATTTAATTAGTACAAAATATACTGTTCTGAGATACTAAGAATGCAAAGGAGTAATAAAGACGTCAATTAAACCATATTTGAATCTGCTTGATTATCAGTTAACACAACTTTTAATTTGACTACTATTTCTAAGCTATATTCATACTACTAATTGTATACAACCCTGTGTTTCGTTATATTAACAGGCTACCGAAAAATTTTTTGGCGCTGTCTACAATTTTTTTTTTGTTAACGCCGGCAATCTCCATGTTCATCTTAAGCAGGATCGCTATGGTCACCACCTCAGTATTTAAAAATGACAAGGTTAATTTTTTAACGGTTAATTTAAAAAATTCATATCGAGAAAATCACTTTTTGATGGAAAACTGTGCACTGATGACAGCTACATCTGTGACAAAAATATCACAGAGAAAAAAGCTAATTTTAGTACTTTTTTAATATTTGTTATTTTGTTATCAATAATAAGATTTATTTTTAAATGCAATTCCCTCTATCAACCACATTGAAGTTATTCAAAGTAGCGAAGTTAGTTCCTACAATCGTTTTAACAACTGTATTTAACATATCAAGGTCATTTAATTGCTTGTTTAATAGTAATCAGTGAATTTTGACGAGCAGATTACAAAAAGTAACGAAAATTTATTGAAAAGTACTTAAAAAAAAATAATTTATGGAATTCATATTAAAATTAAAATGTACAGCATAAAAAAATTTAGATGCGGTAAAATATCATTAAAGAGTTTTAAAACACCGCTGCTATTTTTAATATTGTAACAAATAGGGATTTTTTTTACAATGATTCCAAGCTTATTCGCTTTACGAGCATTAGACCTGGTCGATTCAAAAAGGATCTAACACTGATTAAGATCTTTAACATATTTACTAAATGGTGAGCTTAAACAAAAAAAACTATTAGAACCTATATTTTTCTTGCTAGCAATCAACCATGTGGCTAGGTATTTTCCTAACAAGCACTATGACGTTACTTATGTTCTAAATAATAACAAAAATTTGCTTGTAAATCGAAAATATTAATTTTTAAAAAGTTTCAGTAAAAAGTACAAAAAAAAAATGATAAAAAATAACAATTAATTTGTAACTTAAAATATGTTTATTTGAATAATTTGCTATGTAAGGAGACCCTCCTACACAGGAATGTGAGTGTTCAAAAGTTTTTTTTTTTTTGAATTTTGTAAATCTTAGAAAATTGTTTATTTAAAAATTTTCCAAATTATTGACGGTGACAAATAAAGAAAATAAAATTAATTGGGTATACAAGTTAATAATGTCGATTTAGACAACAGATGGCATAACTATCACATATGGATTGTGTCAATAATAAAAAATATAGTGTTTTGGTGGGGTAAACATCTGTCATTATAATTCAGTATTCGATAGACGCTAAATCGTAAGCACATAATTTTTTTAATCGCTTTAATAATGTCGAATTTTGTGCCTAAAAAAGATGTTTTGCGGGGAAGTCTGATACCCTTTTTTCATTTGAAGAAAATGGCTGTTGAAAGTTATCGATTGTTGGTAGAAGCTTACGGTCAATATGCACCAACTCAAGAAACTTGTGAAAGATGGTTTGCGCGATTCAAAAGTGGTGATTTCAACACAGAAAACAAGGAGATGCCAGGGCAGCAGAAAAATAAGTTAGAAGATGATGAATTTAAAGCATTACTCGACGAAGATTGTTGTCAAACGCAAGAAGAACTTGCATTATTACTAGAAGTCACACAACGTTTAAAAGCATTGGGAGTTATTCAAAAGCAAGGAAAATGGCTCCCATATGAATTAAAGCCGAGAGACGTTAAAAGGCGATTGTGCATGTCGGAAATGCTGTGAACGCTACAAAAATAAGTAATTTTTGCATCATATTGTTAATGGTGATGAAAAATGGATACATTACGATAACCCTAAGCTTAAAAAGTCATATGTAAAGCCCGGCCAACCAGCCAAATCAACGCCGGAGCCGAATATCCATGGCGCCAATGCAATGCCCTGTATTTGGTGGGATCAGAAGGGTGTTTTGTATTATGAGCTGTTTATATCGGATCAGACGATCATAGGGAACCTGTACTGAACACAATTGATTCCCTTGAAGTGAGCAATCAACGAAAAACGACCAGACACGAGGCCATAATCTTCCATCATGACAACGCTCGGCCACATGTTGGAAGAGCGGTCAAAAACTATTTGGAAAACAGTGGATGGGAAGTTTTGGCCCTTGCCCCTTCTGACTACAATTTGTTTCGATCGATGTCGAACGCCCCTACTGGAATACGCTTCACTTCAGAACAGGGTATTAGAAATTGGCTTGATTCATTTTTTACCTCAAAACCGGAGCAGTTCTTTTGTTGCGGAATCCATATGCTACCAGAAATATGTGAAAAAGTAGTGGCTAACAATGGAGAACACTTTGAATAATGTATTAATTCATTTTGTTATTATATTGAATGTATTTTTCAAAAAAAAAAAAAAATCGACATTATTATCTATTTTTGGTTTAAGGCATTACTCCCACTGAGTATGTCTGACTTTAGATTCCCCCCAAAAACCACGAATATTCAAAGGCATGAATTCTTAAAAAATCTCAGGCTGCAACTATAAAAACCAGCCCATACATTTAGTCTGCATTAAACGGTTAATCGAATTATCGCCAATTTTTCCGATTTATCGACCTTAATAACCGATTAAACAAGTTTCGTCATTTTTTAAATAGTGCTCTTACCGGTTAATCAAAAAAAAAACGTTAAATAAAACGTTGAAACTTTCATAAAATTGAGTATTATATCATTCTTTTCACTGAGCAATACCCTCTATCAGCCAAAAAAAAATATATATTTAAATTTTTCAGTTGCAATACCAACCAATACGCCGCAAAGAGCTTGAACTTTCATATTATTTTTATACGTAGAATGTTATGGTCATACGTTAGTGAACAATTATATCTGTGAATTTTAACAAAAAAAAAATCAATAATAGGGAGTACAAAGAAGAAATTACTAGAATTGAATATTCGATATAAATTTTTTTTATATTATTTTGTTAACCCAGCAAAACCACACATTACAAAATAATGGGTAAAGTAATGTATAGCCATAGGGGCCGATGGATTACTTTACACCTTACTTCATTGATGAATTTTACAGGCGATAAGCCTCAAAGTAATGTATATATCCATTACTTTAAAGGTCATAATGTAAGGCGTTACTTATATGGTTACGAGAATAGAAAAAGTAATGTGCATAAAAATAGAATTTAAAAAAAAGGAATTTTTATTAAAAAAAAATTATTACAAATATTTTACCAAGTAATGTATCTAAAAATGGATTTAAAAAAAAAAATTTCAATTATTACTTTACATTTATAAATCATATATTACGTAATCAATAATCAGTAACTTATTACTTTATTCTTGCAAATAATGAAAAAGGTAACGAGCTATCATTACAAGGTAACGCATGAGAATATTGCACCTATTACCAAAGTCTTGCTGGGTAATGGCACTTAATTTATTAGAAATTAAAAATCCTTCAACCTATTTGTAGTTGAACATCTTGATGAAATATTTAAGATTCAAGATATTAATCATTCTATAAAAATAAATTCAACAGAAAATATATGAACTAAAATACTTTTTAAATAATACATGTAACTGCAAATTCATAAGGAATGGTATTAATGAACTATATGTGTAATTTTAAAGTGAATTCATTCTCAACTCTGTAGTTAATTTATATGCGTAAGTTAGTTCAGTGCGTGTATAGTTAAAAGCGCATAATTTGAAAACAATTTAAAACAAGTGCATTAATTACTATTGTTAACCAACGTGTGGTTAGTTGTCGTGTCAACTGACATGTTTTGTGATTAAACCAAAATACTTTATGACACCATCAATTGTTAGTTTGTTTCAGAAAGTTGTTGTTTACACTATAAAAATTGTATTGGTGCAATTAAAAACATGAAACAAACATAATATTTATTGTATTGGCCGATGTGTTTACGAATAACAAGTAAAATCATTCAATTTTGCTTTACCGATTTGTTTATACACTCCACAGTATTTGCGTTGCAGATAACATAAAAAAACTTAAATCGAAAAAATATAGTTAAGGTGAAAAATATGTTTAGTGGTGAAAATGATTTTTGTAGTAAGAAAATTTTGAAGTGAAAAAAATTTTTTAGGTGAAAAAGTTTTTTGTCGTGACAGCAATTTTTGAGGTGAATATAAAATATTATTTACCTCTGAGCGTCTAATCTAAAATATGACAACATTTTTTATTTACCACAAGCAAATATAAAATTGTACTAAAATGCACAAGTTTGGAAAATTTAACCTCACATTTTTATTAAATTTATTTTTTTTAAGGAGGATAAATAACATCGTGTCTTAAGTCTAAAAGCGGTTTAATCGGGCGATATTGCTGACTATTGCAAATCACAAAAACGAGATATTAGGCGACCCGGAAAATCATTCTTTAAAATGTCCTTTTTAGCAATTTGAAAATGGCATTCGATTTTTTTTCATTCGATTTAAATAAAGTATAAAAAATTAACAGTTGTTATTTTATTGCAGTAAATTTAACGATTTCTTACAAATACAAGAAGTAAACAACAAAAAGTAATTATTGATTTTACAGTTCAGAATAATTAACTCCCAGCAAAACTTTGGTAATATGTGCGATATTCTCAGGCGTTACCTTGTAATGATAGCTCGTTACCTTTTTCATTATTTGCAAGCATAAAGTAATAATTTACTTATAATTGATTACGTAATATATGATTTATAAATGTAAAGTAATAATTTTAATATTTTTGAAAATCTATTTTTAGATACATTACTTTGTGTTTTTTTGTAAGCAAAAGGGAAATGTATGTTTGTTTTGATAACACTAGCGAAAAAACGAAGCGCAACAATTCATTTAAGTTTAAAGCAATGAAATACTATATGCGTCGATAGCTCCTCTTTTTAAAAAAATCTATTTTTAGACACATTACTTTTTCCATTCTCGTAACCATATAAATAACCCCTTACATTATCACCTCTAAAGTAATGGGTATATACCTTACTTTGAGGCTCATCGCCTGCAAAATTCATCAATGAACTAAGGTGTAAAGTAATCCATTGAGCCCTATGGCTATGCATTACTGTACCCATTATTTGGTAATGTGTGGTTTTGCTGGGTTGGTAAAAATTAAATATCCAAAAGTAAAAAAATCACTAAAATTAAAAAAAATAAAAAATATCAAAAACTGAATATTGCCGATTTATAGCCCTATCTCCTTCACTAAAAAGAAGAGTTGTCGAGATAAACGCGAGATAAACTTAAGACCACTGGTATAAAAAGCTCTTCTTTAGCGTGTTATGGACGATTAAATCTTGTCTAAACCAGTGGTCGGCACTCATAGCACTCAGGGGCCGAACACAATCGGCAATTTACACGTACACTACACGAATGTCAACGAATCTCACAGCTAAGTGCACAAAAATACAATTATTTCATTCAGTAGTACTCTTACTTTCAATAGGGCAAGTATATGCCGTTTTGTTGAAGACATAAATTACACTCTAAAAATTTGTTTTTTTATTATAGGTATTTTTTTATTGCAGTTATTTATTTTGTTTTTCGCTAACATTTTAAATTTAAAATGTGAAACATTGAGTGGGAAGATTTTTATTTCCTTGAAATATATTAAATGAGGCAGAGTGCCTTTCTTACGGTGTAAAACACCAATACATACACATTCTCTCTTTCTGCCGACCACTGGTCTAAACGATAAAGTTAAATTTTTTTCTAATTTTGGCGTTTCTTTACTTTTAAAATATTTTTCAAATATAAGCGATTTTTTTTTTTTAATTTGGAGATTTCTTTTTAATTTTAGCGTTTTTTTCGACATACGCGACATTTTTAAGTTTTCGCGATTGTTTTAATTCTATTTTTTTTTTATTTCGAATTGTAGCAATTTTTCAACGTTAGCTTTTTTTAAATTTCAGTATTTTTTTTTTCAATTTGGCTAGTTTTATAATTTTAAGCGATTTTTTTTAATTTAAATGATTTTTCAAATTTTGACGATTTTTAAATATCGGTGATTTTTCAATTTGAACAATTTTTGGAATTCTATTTTGAAGATTCTCTAATTTTGCCGATTTTTTCGATTTTTTTTTTTGATTTAAGTGATTTTTTTACTTTTTGATTTAATTTTTTTTAATTTTGTTTTTCTTGTATTTGTAATGTAAATCTTAAATTGCCTTTAATTAAAACTAATAACGTAGTTATTTATTTTCGCAATTTTAAAATCAAATGATGAAAGTCCAATGTCATTCACAAATTACTCAATCGAATAAAAAATAAATTCCAAATTTGCAAATCGATTAATTAAAAATTGATTAAAATCGCAACGAATAAATGTAGTGATTGCCAAATCGAATGAGGAATTAAGAATTAATTCCCATTCAAAAATTGTAGTTAGGGAATTTAATCATCAGAATTAATCAGAATTGAAATTCGAATAAATGATTGAATTCTTTAGAAACTATGACTTTGGACCACCTTAACTCTTTACTGATCTCTTTTTTTTATGAAAATAACAAAAATTATAAAACCCAAATGAAAATTAGTTTAATTAAATTTTATGGTAATTAAGGTTAAAAATAATTAAAAATACTTCTATGAAATATATTTCAAGTTGAATTGTAGTACTTGTGCAAGCAAATTTGTTTTTATTATTTTTCTAAGAATTTTTTTTTTTAACTTTAGCCTAAACCAATTTTAAATGATTTAAAAAAGCAAACAAAAAATAAGAACTTTGCTCAATTAAATCGACACTATTAGGAATTTGGTTAAATATGAACCAATATTACACAAAAACAAAATATTGGAGGTATACATTAATTTCTGGTAATTTCTAGAACAAATTTTGACTATAAAATAGCTGCAACTGTAAATATTTTGTGGAAAAACTAAACTTTTTAAGCATTATTTTTAATTTGTTACATTTTGCTAAATGTACAAATTGGAACTTAAATCTAAGGCCTAAGCACTTTATTATCCCCTAATAATTTATTTTTATTACATATTTTTGGTGTTTTAAGATAACCATATAAAAAAAGTTTTTAAATCTGACATTCTTTAAAACACTGACGACAAATTTTTGAAAACATTTTCCTTGTTTTCATGTTAACCTCCTACCCACACCCTCTTATGCTTCTGAAATAGAAAACTTTTTGTTAGCATCCTTCAACTAATAGAGATGTATATTAGGCTGGGTCGTAGAAAGCGTATTCACCATTTCGCTATCGGCTGTAGGCAGGAATGATAAAAAAATATGTAAAAAGTATATTCAGATCATATACAGTCCGATAGATCATTTGATATGTTCACCGGGCCAACGAAAATCCAGAGTTTTTAAAAAAGTAAAAAAGGGCTATCAAGTTGTACCAAAAAGTATTTTTAAAATTTTTTTTAAAAAATTCAAAAAAGCACCAGTATCTAGAAAAGCAAAAATACCTGTCCGCTTTAATTTCAGAAAAAAGAAAATATGTTAATATGGCAGCCATAGCCTAAAAAGTAAACATAATCTTTGAATTGAATGGAGAAAGCAAATAAAAGTATCAAAAAAGCTACAAGGGAAAAGCCGTCAAAAATATACTTTCAACAATACCACACTTTTATAAGGTTCTTTTAATTTTAAACATTAGTTTTTTAACCTATTTTTGGGAAAGGTCTATCTTTGATTTTCTTTTTCTTTGTCGCATACCAAAATTTTATCAAAATCGGAGTGTTTAGGTAGGAAAACTTTTCTTTTGGGTCATATTTTTTACATTAACCGGAAAAAAGGTAATTTATTTTAGACAAATCTATTTCATATTCTTTCCATATCCATTTCATCGATTCCGTATAAATCCCATATCGAAAATACGATTTTCTCGATCCATCCTAATATATATATCTATGTATTTAGTTAGCTACAAGAAATGCAGACATACTCAATGTATATAATGTAAAATATAGAATTGTGGTTTTGAAAACTACAAACATTTTAAAGGAGAAACTTGTGTAAATTAAATGTCAACTGATAATTATTTTACACACAAAAAGTCAAGAGTGATTTTTTTAAGTGACACTCTAACATGAGAGTGAGCAAAGGATATCTTAAAAATCTAATATTATCCTCAACATTGCTGGTATTTTTATTAATGCAGTAAAATTAGTTTTCAGTTTTAATTAGCTAGAAAATGTTTGTAGAATTTGTTCTTAATTCCATGTAAAATAAAACGAAATTATTCGCGATAGAAGGTAAAACTCTTTCTAAAACAAACACTCCACATTTGGTTATTTAGATCAGCTTAAATTCTCCTTTAACGGAATTCTTACACCCTCCACATTTTTAATAAAATCATTTTTGTAGTAAAAAACGTTTTTGGATGTGAAGTGCTGAAAATAAGTTTGGATATGAAAATAATTTCAGTGATGAACAATATGAGTAAAAAAATATAATAAAAAATTTTTGATATTATTTTCAAAATTATTAAAGGGACTTTTAGGACCTATTTGACTGATTAAATTTCATACCCTTCTTTTTTTCGAGCTATTGAGGAAAAAGTAAATTAATTATATCGATCTATACTGCCAAATATAGATATACGAGGTCGGATCAATAAGTTCGTGACTTTTCGAACTTCCCTCGTAGTTATATGAAATGCAACACTGCTCCCATCAAGAACTACCTGTTAATAGATTACTGTCAAATTTTAAGCAAGTTCCGTCACTTACTTTGCGCTTAACAGCTGTTCAAAACATGTAACCTCGTGGATTTTTTTTTTAAATTGAAAAAAGTTAATTTCGAGTGCTCATTAAACATTATTTTTTTGCGAAAAAAAACCGCCAATCAAACCAAGAAAAAGCTTGATAAATACTATTGGGACTCTGCACTATGGATTTCAAAGGTAAAAAAGTGGTTAACTTACTTTCGTTGTGGTCGCACAAGTACAAATGACGCTGAACGTTATACATCCGAAAAAATGTTGGCCGATCGAAGAGTAAAAGTGCGTGAGATTGTTGATGCCACAGTCATTTCGTATGGCAGTGTGGTTCGATTTTAAATGATCAGTTGGATTTATGAAAGCTGTTTGCAAGATGGCTGCCGCGTTTGCTCTCAATTTACGATAATTCACAGGTGCACACGTGTGTAGTCTCAATGGCAAAATTCCATGAATTGGGCAACGAATTGTTACCTTATCCACCATATTCTCCGGACTAATCCCCCAGTGACTATTTCCTATTTCCAAACCTATAGAAATGGCTCAGTGGAAAGAGATTTAGCTCCAACGATGAAATTATTGATCAAACAAATGCCTATTTTATGGACCTCGAAAAATCCTATTCTTTGGATGGGATACAAAAATTGGAGAAAAGTTGGACTAAGTGTATTGAGCTAAAAGGAGATTATGCTGAAAAATTCAAAATTCATTCAAAAAGTCACGAAATTATTGATTCGCCTTCGTATACACCGTAATCGATGGGGAGATCATTCCCATATTTGCTTTACTTTAGGATGTCTATACCGGGAATAGTAGCCCTAGCTCCAGCGGTTTGGGATGGGTAGCCAAAGTCGCACTTTTTCCTCTTTTAAGACCATTCTGCTATATTTTTATTGGAGCTAACAAAAAGTATTTCTTTAGTGACTTAGTCCAATCTCTAGGGAACACATATTTTAAATTCTAATTTTCCGGCTGAAGAAGTTTGCTCCTTCCCGGTTTGACGCTGCTGGATAGACGACTATGCCGGAGTAGAAACCTTTATGACAGTGAAATTATTTTCATTATAATTTCTAAAATTAATTATAATAATTTAAGGATATGATTTCATTTCATGTCATTCCTTTCCCTGTATTAACTTTTTCAATTACACTTGCTTCCCATTCAATTCCATTTAAGTTGCCTTGTCTAGTCTTTTAATTCCTCTCGCTTCCCGTTCCGCTGAATTTCGTTTCGCTTGTCTAGTGTTTTTTCCGTTCCAATTCGGTTCCTTACTTAGTTTTTCAATTCCTCTGGTACCCCGTTCCGTTATAGTTCATACCCATTGTATTAATTTCAATTTTAATCGATCCCCTAGCATTCTATGACGTTTCCCTTGTCTAGTCTTTCCATTCGACTCCTTCCCCATTCAATTTCATTTCGTTGCCTTTGTATAGTGCTTTAGTTTCACTTATTTCACATTCCATTTTTCAAAATTTTGTGTTTCTGTTTCACTTGTGCCTTAAATTTCAAGGATCTTGCATTTGAATTTCCATTTTACCACGTTCCTGGTGAAAATACTAAAAAGTATGTTATTATGAGCCAGTCGATACTATAGGGGACACATGTTTTAAATTTCAAGTCTTTAGCCAATTCGCTTTAGGTACGAAAGTTTCAAAAAGTGCCGGATCAGTGAATTAACTTATATTCTACACAACACATGTTTTAAATGTCAGGTTTCTGCAGGCCGTTAAATGGTAGACTTATTCCCTTTGAATCCCGTTTTTTACTACGATCCTGGAGAAAATTAAAAATGTACCTTATCAGTCAAATGCCCATAATTAATGAAACATATATTTTAAATTTAAGGTTGTGACTCCATTCTTAACACGTTTCTGGCGGTAATTCCAAAATGTAACTTATCAGCGAGTTACACCCCATACTAAAGAGAACACATTTTCGAGAGACAAAAAACGTTTTATAATTTTTTTTTTTAAATTAAATATTCAATACTTTTTAAATTCAAAAAAAATATATATTAAAAAATGTGGCAGGTTTATTATAAAAGGTTTTCTGCCTCTGCTGAAAAGTTTTTGAGATACGAGATTACGTTAGTAAACCCTGGAAATATTTTAAGGCTTTCCCCTTGCCCTCACCTCATAGTAATTTCCAAAAAAAATGAATCTTAGCGGATGTTTGCGCCGAAAAAGGACCCTTGATCAAGCGGTTTGGACTGGGCGTTGTTAAGTTAGTGAGACAGCCAGTCACGTCATTCAAAATTCTAAAAAGTACCTTTTAATTAAATGGTACTTTTTACTTAAAGTAACTTTTAACTTAATCTTTATTGACCCTCCCCGTAGGGGCAATCGTTAGTATATGAAATTGCAATTAGGAAACGAACATACATTTTTTTTTGTAAGGATAGAATTCAATACTCTTTGCTTGCTTTAATTGTTGTTATATCAATAATATTTTCAATTGAGTTAACTATGTAGTTGTTTCTATTCAATTTATTTAATAGTAGTAACAAGTATAACTTTGGCAAGACAGAATGCAGTTAAATGTCGACAGCAATAAAAATGTTGCTCTTTAAATCCCAGATATAAAAATATCCTTGATTGAAAATATTCTTTTTTATGAAAAATCTATTGTTCTACAATTTTCGAAAAGCATCATTAGTTTAATTAATTCTTGTTGTTTAAAAAAAAAATCAAAATCAATGATGATACGATACATAGAAAAAAAACTTGATTTCGATAAGAATGCTTAGGTTTTTTTGGTTGTTTTGTTAAGACAACATACTAAGGCACAATACTAACTAACAAGGCCTTTTAAGATTTTGCCATTTGGTTTGTTGATATTTGTATTAAGAAGAAAAAGAAGACAAAAAAAAAAACAAAATCATGAAACCATTTATTAACATCAGACAGACAATCAACCGACCGAGCCTAATTGCTTGGTTTCTATTTTTTTTTATTATTTTTGTAAGGAAAATTCTTGCTATACTAATATTTTGAAATAATTTGTTGCCATAACATAGAATTATTAGCCATTTCCCAGCAAAACTACACATTATTAAATAATATTTTAAGTATAGGACTTTTTATAACCATGAATTTGACAGAATCATTTGAGGAATCATTACCTTGGAGGTGTTAAAGTAAGTAATTTTTTATATAGTTACGAGAATGAGAAAAAGTAATGTGTCTAAAAATATTTTTTCTAAAATGTTTCAATTATTATTTTAGGTTTATAAATCATGAAATACGTAATCAATAATCGGTAACTTACTCATTTCTATAATGCTTGAATACACTGACCAAAAAAAAATTCTGTAATGGCAACTGAAAATTTTGCTAATTTGAGCCCAGTGGTATTTTTTGCTAATCTTAGCAACACATGTCTGCTGACGTGTAGTACAATGAAATTAGTAGAAATATTAGTAGCCGCTACTAATTTTTAGTAAACTTTTTGTGAAGTGGAATTTAAAATCTGTTTGTTAAAATCAGCAAAAAAAAAAATACTAAATAATATTAATACAAAATTATAAATTTATTTTTTTTATCGAGCATCAAAATTTTTTTTATTTTATTTATTTTTTTGAAAACATATTTTATACAAAATTAAAAAAATCAAAGGCTTAAAAATTGTTAAATCATAAACGAATTTATCATTTTGTTTTAATTTGGTAATTTCTGTTTTGAAAAATATTTTAGTCATTTTCTTTTTTTTTTTACTTTTAAGGTCAAATTTTAATTGTTTTTGGGGCTGATTTTTAGAACTAAAAAAAAACGTTTTAGTGCTGTTTTAAGTGGATGTCCTATTTTCAGACCAGAGAACTGCAAAATCAACTTTTTTCTTGATTTAATCATACACAAAAATTCTTGTTCACTTTTAATAATTCAACAAAATTCACTGTAGAATAAAATCAGCATCATATTACTGAACACCGTTAAGTGATTACATTTGCATAAAACATAAACGACAGATGATTCACACTGATTCCAATTACGTTCAGTAACAAGATGCTGATTTTATTCTACAGTGAATTTTGTTGAATTATTAAAAGTGAACAAGAATTTTTGTGTATGATTAAATCAAGAAAAAAGTTGATTTTGCAGTTCTCTGTTTCAGACATGAGTCGGTATATTCACCTCCGATCCTCTGTTTTAATCTATGTAACATTTTAAGACAATTTAAGTTTGTAGGTATAAGTTTTAATTAGAAATAACATTTCCTTCAATATCCACTTTTTTAAAATTAGTAATTTTTTTTGCTAATTTTAGCCAGTCGGTTTTCCTGATTTCTAAAATTAGCAACAAAAATTTGTAAATATTCTTTAAAAATTCTGTAATTTGTAAAATGTAAATAGCAAAAAGATTTGCTAAATAATAATTTTTTTATTAAAAATCAGTACAAAAATAATAAAGTGGCATTGAAAACCGTTTACAAATTTTTTTACTAATTTTTTTTTTTGAGTGTACATATATGTATCACACCTATTAACAAAATTTCTGCTGGGTAAAGTTGATAAAGATTTTCATCATTTAATTAGTTGTCATTCTATTCTGTTGTTGTTGTTGGCCTTTTTTATGGTTTGCAGATTTTTAGAAAAATAAATTACTATATTCTTGTTAATTTCTTATGTTGTTTTCTGTTACTGGTGTGAAAAATACAAAGTTAATTTGTCTGCCTGTGAGTTTGTGTTATATGTTTTTGATTTTCTTAATCAAGACCATTGTCTTATAAACTAAGCACTTTAATAACGGATTCGAAATAAGAAAAAGCATTAAATTCGGGTTTGCCGAGTTGTAATACAAGTTTAAATCATAATAAAACATAATAATATATTTTTGATATCAATGAAACGGTCTTTATTGGATAGAAAATTTTATGACATTAATGTTTAAATATGATTTCGGCCATGTTGCCGCCACGGCTGGCGCGTACAAGGCGCAATCTGGAACACCAATTTTCACAAACTTTTCGCAGCATTTGCGGCCGTATCTCGCCGATAACTCTTCGAATGTTGATTTTCAGGTGTTCAATTGTTTGTGGTTTATCGACGTACACAAGTGACTTTACATAACCCCAAAGAAAATAATCCAATGGAGGTAAATCACATGATCTTCTGGGTCAATTAATTGGGCCATTTCGTGAAATTATTTTTTCGTCAAAAGTTTCTTTGAGTAAATCAATTGTAGCGCCCGCTGTGTGGCATGTGGCTCCGTTCTGTTGGAACCACATATCAGCAAGATTAATGCCAGCTAATTGAGGTACGAAAAAACTTCAAATCATGTTCCTATACCGTTCACCATTGACAGTAACATTCTGACCATCATCGTTTTCGAAGACACCTCTAATTTTTTGAGGTGAAAAGAAATCTGAGGTGAATATATAATATTATTCACCTCCAAGCATATTTTGTTATTCACCAGACGCTAATATGAAATTGTACTAAAATTCAAGAAAGTGTTTGCAAAATGTTTCCCAAACCGCTGGATCGGTTTTGTGAGTGTTATTTTGTAAATGACCATTTCTTACACGCAGAGAAAAAACATGGTTGCAACATGATCACTGCTACTATATTGTGCTTGCTGCAATCGGGTCACAACCATATTATTGGTTGTCTAACCAAGGACCCTTGGTTTCTGTATAAACATATTATGATGTTGAATTTATCATAATATGATTGCATGTACTCATAGTATGCCCAAAATGTTATTACACTATGGTCCCCATAACAATATTATGATTTCTGGATTATCATAATATGATCCATATAAAATCTTTATATAGAATCTTTTTGACAATGAATTGATTATTGTAAATAATATTACATGTATAAGAAATTTTCGAAAAAACCCTCAAAAAAATCTTCTAAAGTTAAAAAAAACATAAACTGGATCTTAATAGGTCAATTTATGAAATGTTTTAATGCCACATGAAAGGTATTTTCCGTCCAGTTTAATAAACAATATATATTTGTTGTTTTAAGACATTTTGGTTTTTATGAAAACAAGACAATACTCGTATTAGGACTGTAAATGTCAAAGTCATGTTTTATTTGATGTATAATTATTCATTGATTGTTGACAGCATTTTATGGTTACATAATTATCATATTTTTTTCATAGTCAGAATTTTTGTTACCACAGTATGCTTACAGCCAATCATGTTATAAAATACAAGGTGCCAATAATAAAATAGTGAAATATTTACTATAATAATGATGGTAGCGACCATGTTGATGGTTAGACCAAGGACCCTTGAAACCAGGATGAACAAACTACATTTTTTTTAGCCACGCATGATGCCATGGTGAAATGATGCCATGATGCCAAATGACGAAACTACAAAAAATTCTTAGGCGACACCATGAAATTCTTAGGCGATTTACAGAAGCATTGAAACGCTTATTTAAATATTCTTGGTCTAGGGTATCATATAGTCGGCATGTCTGACATTAATCTTTTTAATAATTTACATATAAAAATTATATTTAATAGAAATTTTGGTAGTTCAGATCTTAATAAGGAGCCGCCAAACGATGAATTGGTGTACATACATGTAACGAAATTAAATAAGAAATTTTTATATGTCTCTTGTGGCTTAAATAATTTTGTTTCATGATTACAAATATTTATCAATTCATTTTTCTTTTGTTTTATTATTTCAAAGGGTTAGATAAATATAAATGAACTCAAGCTGAAATATTTCGTTATTGGGAGAATCTATGTTAATACAACAAAAAAGAATTGCACTATCTGGTTTTACATCAATTCAATGACATTTGCCATAAATGACGTAGACTAAAACAAACGATTCAAAATTTCATTTGCAAGGGAACTCTTCCTAGTAGTAATTGTTATTTTGCTAAATTTTGGATATGTGATGTGTCCCAATCTCGTGCCTAGGGTATAGAAAGGGTAAAATGAAATATGAAATTACAATCACGCACGAAGATTTTTTTGTCTACTCACGCACGATCACGTGAGTATTTTAGGCAAATACCACTGTTTTGCAAATACCAGTATTTAGCAAAAAACTAGTATTTCACCAAACCAATATTTTGGAAATTCCAGTATTTTGAAAACAAAAACAGTATTTAAGTAAAACCAGTATTTAAGCAAAAATCTGTTTTTAAAAAACCAGTATTATAGTAAACCCAGCATTTTAGCCAAAACCTGTTTTTAAAAAACCATACCTGTATTTTACCAAAATACCAGTATTTTACCAAAATACCTGTATTTTACCAAAATACCTGTATTTTACCAAAATACCTGTATTTTACCAAAATACCAGTATTTTACCGAAATACCAGTATTTTACAAAAATACTAGTGTAAAAGGGCAAAACTTGAGTTGTTGGGGTATTTAGGGCTTAAGGTTTACTTTGGAGTGGACAGTATAGCTGAGTACCTAAATTGAAGAAGTGTTAGGCCCTTTGTTCTCGGATTATAATTTTTTGCAGCTCGAAAGTTGAGTTGATGAAAATGGGAAAAAATATAAAAATAAAAGAATTTATAGTGTGTTTTTTAGAAAGTTTTTTATTGTGCTCACCGTTTTTGCTTAGGGTTACAAAGTGAATTTAGTAATTATTTTAGGTATAAAGAAACTTCAATATATCTTCATGTTTCAAAACCAGAATATGAATTTATATTATTTCTATGTTATTTACAATTCACAATAATTCATAGTTCAAATAGTTTATAGTTCAAACATTCCAAATATAACTATTTTACTTAAATTCATTTTTTTTTTAGAAAATTCAATTAGTTTATTTTTGATTACATATATACAAAATGCAGTTTATTTTTTAATTATTGTTTGTCAGAATTTAGACAACTAGTATTTTAGCAATACCAGTATTTTTTATTAAAATTCCAGTATTTTTCATTAAAATACCAGTATTTTACCAAAATACCTGTATTTTTATCAAAATACCAGTATTTTTTTTATCAAAATACCAGTATTTTTATCAAAATACCAGTATTTTTACCAAAGTACCAGTATTTTTACCAAAGTACCAGTATTTTTACCAAAATACCAGTATATTTTCCAAAATACCAGTATTTTTACCAAATTACCAGTATATTTACCAAATTACCAGTATTTTTACCAAATTACCAGTATTGTTACCAAAATACCAGTATTTTTACCAAAATACCAGTATTTTTACCAAATACCAGTATTTTTACCAAAATACCGGTATTTTTACCAAAGTACCTGTATTTTTACCAAAGAACCAGTATTTTTACCAAAATACCAGTATTTTCACCAAAATACCAGTATTTTTAATCAAAATACCAGTATTTTTTTTTATCAAAATACCAGTATTTTTTTTTTTATCAAAATACCAGTATTTTTACCAAAATACTGGTATTTTTACCAAAATACTGGTATTTTTACCAAAATACTGGTATTTTTACCAAAATACTGGTATTTTTACCAAAATACTGGTATTTTTACCAAAATACTGGTATTTTTACCAAAACACCAGTATTTTTACCAAAACACCAGTATTTTTGACCAAAATACCAGTATTTTTACCAAAATACCGGTATTTTTACCAAAGTACCAGTATTTTTATTAAAATATCAGTATTTTTACCAAAATACCGGTATTTTTACCAAAGTACCAGTATTTTTTACCAAATAACCAGTATTTTTACCAAAATACCAGTATTTTTACCAAAATACCAGTATTTTTACCAAAATGCCAGTATTTTTTATCAAAATACTAGTATTTTTTATCAAAATACCAGTATTTTTTTTTACCAAAACACCAGTATTTTTACCAAAATACTGGTATTTTTACCAAAATACTGGTATTTTTACCAAAATACTGGTATTTTAATAAAAATACTGGTATTTTTTACCAAAATACTGGTATTTTTACCAAAATACTGGTATTTTTACCAAAATACCAGTATTTTTATTAAAATACCAGTATTTTTACCAAAATACCAGTATTTTTTATCAAAATACCAGTATTTTTATCAAAATACCAGTATTTTTACCAAAATACCAGTATTTTTACCAAAATACCAGTATTTTTACCAAAATACCAGTATTTTTACCAAAATACCAGTATTTTTACTAAAATACTGGTATTTTTACCAAAATAACAGTATTTTACCAAAATACACTACTTTGAAAAAAATACAGTATTTATAAAAAAGAGGGTTTTAGCAAATACCAGTATTTTTTGTAAGTTTTTCACTTTATATGGGAGCATGAGCGATTTTTGACTCACGCACGGCCACGAACAAAAAATTACAATCACGCACAGAGAATTTTTCTCCTCATGCAGGAGAGTGAGAATTTTAAATTTTTGCTCGCGCTCACGAAATACTCACGCTTCAATAATTAAAAATACCCAGCAAACCACACATTACCAAATAATGGGTAAAGTAATAGCCATGGATTACTTTACACCTTAATGCATTGATGAATTTTATGTGCGATGAGCCTCAAAGTAATGTATATACTCATTACTTTAGAGGTGATAATGTAAGGGGTTACTTATATGGTTACGAGAATGGAAAAAGTAATGTGTCGAAAAATTATTACAAATATTTTATTTAAAATATTTGTAATTAAAAATAATGTGTTCAAGATTGGAATCGAACCAGGGAAATCTTGTTGCCAGCAAAGAACTCTACCCACTGAGCTATCGACGCATATAGTATTTGATTGCTTTAAACTTAAATGAATTGTTGCGCTTCGCTTTTTCGCTAGTGTTGTCAATACACACAAACACAAAGTAATGTATCTAAAAATAGATTTTCAAAAATATTTCAATTATTACTTTACATTTATAAAGCATATATTACGTAATCAATAATCAGTAACTTATTACTTTATGCTTGCAAATAATGAAAAAGGTAACGAGCTATCATTACAAGGTAATGCAAGAGAATATCGCACCCATTACCAACGTTTTGTTGTGATGCTATGATCACACGCGAACAGTAGAGTTTAATGCTTAAATATGGTTAGTATTTAATTCTGATAATGCTTTTTCGATAAGTTAACAGTCCTGATCTGTTAAGTAAAACTTCTTTTACTAAAATTTAAAATCATTCATTTAATATTAAATAATTTGATTTTCATGGATAAAGCCAGTAGACTTTCATGTTAATACGTATATTGATTTTTCAGTTGTTTCTTATAGCTTCTTGATGTCTTCTTGTATATTTTAATTGCAAAATGTAACGCTTGATTTATTGTCATTAAAAATGTCCTTTGTTGTCTTCTAAACATTTCCATTAAATTATGCACAATGCTAATAAAAATTTATAAATTATTTCTTTTGTAAAAAAAGATGTCTTTTGGATATTAAACATTAATTTTAAATATTTATTTTTTTATCTTATATTTGTTCATTTCTTTTTTTTTCACAAAAATATTCTTCAAAGTTATGTGTATATTAAAATCACCTTTACGTGATTAATGACCATATTGGAAGAATGCATTGGAAAAAAAAGGTATGAGTTGTTAAATTTTTGCGGTGGGTTAGTCGGTTGTTTGGTTGGTTTGGGTTGGTATGTTGGATTTTTTTTCTATATTACTGGTGGATTGTCACATACATGCATGAAGTTAGGCTGCACATATTTTTGCGAATATTTATGAACAATTTTGTAATCGCTTACATAAGCATTACAAACTACTACAACACAACCATGACTATAACATCATAATCATTTTTCCTTCATCATTATCATCGTCATCACCACCTAAAGCCACTGAATATCACCTTCAAACCACCATAATTTTACAGCAGCACCTTTTGTTAAATACTATCATACAAATTTATAGGAGTTTATTTTTTTTTTAATAAAATCATGTTATAGAGAAATGCTACTGGTGTTTAATAGCAACAACTACTTCTGTTTCAGTGCTTTTTTTTTGTCTTTTTTGTTTTTGGAATATGGAAATTTTATGATGATAAATTTAAATTACGACAGCTTAGGTGGTTGTTGCAAAGAATTTTACAGCCCAAACTTAATTTTAATATAGACAATGGTATTTTGTGTAAGCAGATAAGATGCCATTGGTTTCGTGTTGGAAAATTTTTAATTGTTTTCATGGCAACTTCCTAAGCTAAACAAGACACACAACAACAGAAAAAAAAATCGCACAATGCATTCAAATGATTTTTAAGCAAGATAATAAATTTTATTTGGTATCTTTTAGTAAATCTGGCCCAATTTTTAAAGGCAAATTTTTGTGGAAATATTTTAAGGATTTAATAACTAAAAAAAGTAAATTTTTTTCGTTTATCATGTTTAACAAACACATTTAATAAAAATCCGTCAAAATCAAATTATCGATATCTACAATATTTAGCGTAAATTTTGTGTCCCATGTACAAAAATTAAAAATATTTTGCAAAATTGTAAGTTTTAAAAACATCAAAATGCCTTTATCCTTTAATATCTCAGTTTAAAGAAAAATTGACTTGTACCACTTTCATTATCAACCCTTTATATGTTATAATAGTGTTTTTAGAAAATTGTGTACTGTTAGTGTGAAATTTTGTCAATCATAAATTGAAACATTTTGGCAAACATTTTTTTCGTTTTTCATAAAAATCGTAGCAATGACGGAACAATACAGTCAGTCCGTTCGATTTACCCTCTGCGACTGACGTGGTGGTCTAACAGTCACCAATAAACAATACATAAATCGTCTTTTTGAATTAAAAAAAATTAAAATTATACAACTAAACCATTAAACTATAAAAAATAATAATTTCAATAGATTGACAAAGCGAAACTTGAAAAATATAAGCCGTTGAAATGGTTTCTTGCATTCTACCTCGTCAGTGGAATTCTGAAAATATTTTACGTCAGTCCAGAGGGTTTATTTAGAGTTTCATTCAATTTCACTCATTCTCCATTCCATTCCATATCATTCCCCTTGTCCGGTGTTTCAATTCCATTCAATTCCCGTTCCATTACATATCATTCTCCTTGTTCTGTGTCTCAATTACCGTTCGAGTCCTTTGCGTTTCCCTTGTCTAGTGTTTTAATTTCATACGTCCCCGTTTCATTTAATAACCCTTGACGAGTGTTTCAATTCCACTCGTTCCGGTATCATTTACTCCCCCTGTCTAGTGTTCCAATTCCACTTCTACCCTGTTTCATTCCATTTCATTCTTCTTGTTTCAATTTCACTCAATCCCCATGGCACTATCAAGCCTCTAGCCAGAACGTTTTGGCCAATCTGTCAAGGGGAAAATTTTTCCCGCAATTTCACGCAATTTTACTCTACGATCGGCCAACACTATATCGTGGATTTTTTCGACATTTTCCGGTGTATTGACCCCAGAACGTTCATCGTCATTTGTACTTGTGGACCATAACGAGAGTCAGTAAACCACTTTTTTACCATTGAAATCGATCGATGATGTTTAATGAGCACTCGAAATTTACTTTTTTTAAAAAATCCACGAGGTTGTATGTTTTGAACAGCTGTTAAGCGCAAAGTAAATGACGGAACTTGCTCAAATTTAACAGTAGTCTATTAACAGGTGGTACTTGATGGAAGCAGAGTTGCATTTCATATAACTACGAGGGAAGTTCGATAAGTTATGGACCTATTGATCCGCCCTCGTATTTGAAATTTCAGGTTTCTAGCCGAAGCGGTTTGGACAGGCCGTCAAGGGCGAAACTTTTGCCCTTTTTGGCCCTTCCCGATAGGAATTTCCAAAAATCCCGTATTATCAGTGAGTTAGCCGATCTCCATGAAATACATATTTTAAACTTCGTGTTTCTAGCGAAAAGAGTCTAGGCAGGCCGTCTAGGGAAGACTTCCCCGTTTTGGCACTCCCCGTAGAAAATTCGTTAAATCCCGTCTGAGCGGATGTATACATCAGAGGAGGAATCTGCATGCCAAATTTCAACTTTCTATTGCCTTCGTCTTTGGCTCGCCATTTAGGAGGAGAATTTCCCCTTTTGCCTCGTAGGATTTTACACATTTTTTTTTCTACATAATTTCAACTTTCTCGGTCCAGCGTTTTTGTCAGGCCGTTAAGGGGAGTCTTTTCGCTCTTGAACTTTAATTTTTCCACGTCGGTGTCAAAAATTCCAACATTGAAATGAGCTACATAAATATTTTTCTCAAACTTTTTGCATAAATTTAATTTTTATTTACCAAGACTTAAGACTTGTTAAAAATCTAAGCGTCAATGAATTTATTGATTTACTGTATCTCACTTCGTGTTACAACAGGGTAAATGCAAAATGAAGTTTCTGGTAGCTCTACTCATCCTCCTTGAGGTGTTAAAATCCATCTAATACTTTGACTGTGCAACATATCCAATTTGTTTCTGAAACCCGTGTGGTGGTGCAAATCTTATCATTCAAAAATGTTGCTGGAATAAAATCTTAATTGTAATACTTTTGTATGTCTGTGTAAACTTTTGATGCAACCATATTTTATCAATATTTGGTGTCTTCTTTATGAGTTACCAGTTACCTGCTTTTGCTTCTTTATTTTACAATTATCTTCAAATGATTAATGGCTCTTCATTACAAAATTAATAAGTTTAATTGTACGTTTTGTGGTTGGCATTACTTAATGATTTAATACTTTCGATAGTACACTTACGTTAGTAATATTTTTATACCCTCTACCATATGTATATGGTGAGGGTATATATCAGTTTGTCATTCCGTTTGTAATATGTCGAAATATAGGTCTAAGATCCCATAAAGTGTACATATATTTTCCTGATGCTTATGCAATTTTATGTCGATTTAGCGTTTTCCGTCTGTCTTTTGAAATGGCGATCAGACGCAAGCGGGAGTGCTCATTTTTACCTAGATTAATGGACATCCTCCCGAGCAGTTTGATATTTAAAATGAGCAAAATCGGTCAAGCGTTTAAACATTTTCCATACAAATTGGTGTATTTTAGTACAATGAAATAATTATTTACCAGTCGCTTAGAAGTGAGAAATATTTTATACTCACCTCAAATATTTTTCACCTCAAACATTTTTTTACCACAAAATTTGTTTTTCACCACAAAGAATTTTTTTTACCTCAAAATTTTTTTTCCACCACAAAATTTGTTCTTACATCCAAAAAAGTTTTTCACCTAAAAAAAAGTTTTTTCACCACCATAATTTCACTTCTAAACATTTTTACATTATTTGCATATTAAAAATAGTAGAGAACATTTTTTTAGGATAATGGTGGAGGGTATTCAAAGATTCGGCACAGCCGAATTTAAGCCTTTTTTTTTTTTTGCTTATTATTTTGAAATGATAAATTCTATTTATAAGGAATTTTATTTTTTTATAATTTAAAAATTGATAATTAATACCAGATTAATTTTTGTAGACTTTGTCTAATTAGTTAAAAAATTTTTATAAAGTTAAAACAATAGCAATTAGGAAATTACAATGGAAATGTAGGTTTTCAAAAAATAAGTAAATTAGCATTAAAAGAGTTATTTTGAAAATATCACATTGAATAAAATTATTAATTAAAAAAAATTCTTAAACCGATTACAATGATTAAATTTATTACAATACAAGTGTACTTATTATTTTACACAATGGAAAAATCAAAACCAGAACTTAAAATCTCATTCGCAGTTCCCTTATGGCATATTTTTTAATCCCCTTTTAACTACAGATTTCTTTACCATGAAATATAATCTGGTTGTCTGTGTGTGTGTGTTTTAGAAAACATAAATTAAATTATTTCATAAAAGTAAACGCATTATTCTCGACATTTTTTTTTAACTAACAAAACAATAAAATGCATACAATACAGCAAAATATCATAAATTTAAAGGAAAATCGGAAACCAAGGTAGACATATACACACAAAAATGCATAAGTATTTGTAAAAATAAAAAATGCAATGGAATCGTACAACTATTAAAAAATCATAATGAAATAAAATAGAAATAAAATAGGAACAGGAAACTTTGACTGCAACTTACTCACTCAGTCTCTCACTGACACACTCACTTTCTTTACTTTATTTTACTTAACTATTTATCTGACAACAAACTTAAAAGTTATTGTGTTTTAATAAGGAAAGAAAAAAAAAAGTTAAGGAAACCAGAAATAAAGATTATATTATGATGAATTAATTGTAGAAAACTTCTTATTTTTGTAGAAATTAAAAAGAAGAGTTAGCAGAATGGTGCTATAAAAAATTTACATTAAAAACTGAACAATCAGACTACTTTTATTATTGATTTCCGAGTAAGTACTCCGAAAAATTTTAAATTCGATTTTAAATCCAGAGCAATTTTTTTTGTTTATTGTTTAGCTATTTTAATGGATGAACAATAAAAGTAATTAAATATCCCAGCAAAACCACACATTACCGAATAATGGGTAAAGTAATGTATAGCCACAGGGGCCGATGGATTACTTTACACCTTACTTCATTGATGAATTTTATAGGCGATGAGCCTCAAAGTAATGTATGTACCCATTACTTTAGAGGTGATAATGTAAGGGATTACTTATATGGTTACAAGAATGAAAAAAGTAATGTGTCTAAAAATAGATTTTTAAAAAAGAGGAATTTTTATTAAAAAAAATTATTACAAATATTTTATTTAAATTATTTGTAATTAAAAATAATGTGGTCAAGATGGGAATCGAACAAGGGAAATCTGGTTGCCAGCCAAGAACTCTACCAACTGAGCTATCGACGCATATAGTATTTGATTGCTTTTACCTTAAATGAATTGTTGGGCTTCGTTTTTTCGCTAGTGTTGTCAAAACAAACACACATTACCCTTTTGCTTACAAAAAAACACAAAGTAATGTATCTAAAAATAGATTTTCAAAAATATTTCAATTATTACTTTACATTTATAAATCATATATTACGCAATCAATAATCAGTAACTTATTACTTTATGCTTGCAAATAATGAAAAAGGTAACGAGCTATCATTACAAGGTAACGCATGAGAATATTGCACCCATTACCAAAGTTTTGCTGGGATATTTTTCATTAGCTACGGTGTTCTTTTTCAACATTTTAATAGAATTTTACAAAGTTTTTATTTAAAATTCGTTAATTTTGGAGGATTGCCAAATTTTTTATTTTAAAAGACTTTCCAGATTAAACTATTTTTAATAATTAAAAACTTTCCATTGATTTTGTTTTGTTTTGCTAAGTTGTTAACTTATAGCCGCCATTTTAAATAGCTTAAATTTTAATGTTAGATACTTTTTTGCAACTGAATAATTCAATTGGCAAACTATTCGGTTGCCATAACATATTTGTTTTCTCTGTACTTCAATTTTGTTGCATTGCCAATCATTTACTTCCAACATAAACGATTACTGTTACTGACTCATCACCATTAAGTCTGGAGGTAAGATCTTAAAATGTGATACGTAGGTTTTCACCTGGAGACAAAATTTTTGAAAAATCTTATGGCAAGGGTGGAAAAGGGGAAACGTGTCCTTCTTAACGGCCTGTCCAAACCCCTTTGGCTAGAAACATGAAATTTAAAATATGTGTTGGAGTAGGAGCTAAATCACTAATCAAGTATTTTTTAAATTTTCTTAAGGAGCATCTAAAAGGAAAACATTCCCCTCTTCCCTCTTTAACTGTCTGTCGATTTTCACAGAAACCTAAAATATAAAGTAAGATATAATTCACAGATAAGGTACTTATTGAAATTTTCTCTAGCAACATGGTAAAAAAAGAGGAAAAGTCTCCCTTAATGATCTAACCAAACACTACAGGTTGGTTGAAAAGTTCCTGCGCTCGAAATGAAAGAGTGCTGTTTTTGTTACGAAATATATTTTCTTATTCAATATAATCTCCTAGAAGCAAAATACACTTGTTCCAATGATTTTCCAATAATTTTATCCCATCCTTATAATGGTTTCCCGGCAGCTCTGCAAAATAACCGTCTACGGCTGCTATGCCCTCTTCATTCGACGAAAAATGCTTTCCACGAAGGAATTGTTTGAGATTTCTGAAGAGATAGTAGTCACTGGGAGCCAAATCTGTTGAATACGGTGGATGTTCAGCAATTAGTACTTTAATTCTTTGAATTTAGCCATCGTCAAAACACTTTTGTGAGCAGGTGCATTGTCTTGATGAAAAATTATTTTTTTCTTCTTTAAACCAGGTCTTTTCTCACGAATTTTTTCATCCAGCTGATCCAAAAGGCTGCAATAATATTCATAGTTGATTGTTTTACCTTTCTGAAGATAATCAATCAACAAAATTCCTTTTGCATCCCAAAAAACTGATGCCATAACCTTCTTTGCTGATCGTTGTGACTTCACCTGCTGTGGAGCTGAACAACCAGCTTCAGTCCACTGTAAACGTTCTTGTTTCAATTTAGGATCATGGTGGTAGATCCAAGTCTCATCCATAGTTATAAAACGACGCAAGAAGTCGGTTTTTTTCGGCTTAAAACGCTCCAAATTACGCTGAGAAATTTGTTTTCGATCCAGTTTTTGTTAAATTGTTAATGTGTGCGGCACTAACTTTCCAAACAGTTTTTTCATACGTAATTCTTCATGTAAAATATGGAGTACTCGTTCGTCTGAGATGCCTATGGCATTAGCAATTTCACGCTTAGTCAAACTTGGATCTTCACTAACCATATTATGTATCTGCTCAATGATTTCTGCTGTGGTTGCAGTTTTTGGTCGTCCTTCGCGTGGATCGTCTTTAAGGCTGGTACGACCACGTTTAAATTCACCAGCCCAAAATTCAACGGTGCGTTTTGAAGGTGAGTACTCCTTATACACTTCTAACAATTGTTCATAAATTTCCTTTGCTTTTAAACCCTTCAAAGCAAAGAATCTAATGACTGCACGATATTAAATTTTTTCCATATTAAAAAAAATCAATGACACGTCAACTTCAAATGGCTTGTAAACAAAGAAAGAATTGACAGAATGACTTGCAACTTTGCATGTGTTCTCAGAACAGTTATACCAACTTGAGAAAAAAAAAGTTTGGAGCTAGCAGTGCCATCTCTTGGTGAGCGCAGGAACTTTTCAACCAACCTGTATTACAAACCAGAAATCGAAAATATGTATAACTTGAAGTATAGGGTAATTCACTAATAAGGTACTTTGTGGAATTTTTCGGAGGTAAGTAGGGTCTGCCCAAACCGCTTTGGATGGAAACTAGAAATTTGACATATGTGTTTCTTAAAGTATGGGCTAATTCACTGATAAGATACTTTTCGCCAGGATGGCGGTTAAGTAGATATTCAAAAGGCCTGCCTAAACCGCTTTAGCTAGAATCATGAAAGAAGGTATGAAATCGGGAAACGAAAAAGGACGTAATTGAAACACCAGACAAGAGAAACGCAATGGAATAAAACGGGGAAGAAGTTGAATTGAAACACTGGACAAGGGGAACGAAACGTAATGGAACTTGGAATAAGTGAATTAAAACACTAGACAAGATAAATTAAATAGAGTAGATCTGAAACCCCAGATAAGGGGAATGAAATGGTATGGAACTGTTAACGAGTGGAATTGAAAGACTAGACTAACGATTCCCAAATGGGGGTCGCAACCCTCTGGGTGTCCGCATCTGTATCCAAAGGGGTCCAAAAAGGGTTCGGAAATAATTCTTCAAAAAGAAGATAATAAATAATCTACCATAACAGTTGCCGAAATTGTATTTAAAAGAAATCCTAAATAAGAACTATGTGTATCTTAAAAAGAAACTCTGAAAAAAAGTTAGGGTATTCCGATTATTAGAACTTTGCAGACTCCGAAACAAATTTTTTTTTGTTTAATTGAATACACTAAATTTTTATTTCTCCTACAGAAAACGTTCTCAGATTCTAATAAAAATCATCAGCGTAGATTTTTCCAAAATATTTATCAGGTAAATCTCTTAAATTCTGGAAATTCTAATAAAAACGTTTTAAATTTCTCGGTTATTTTTTAATACTACCATTTTTGTCTGAAAATCTTGGGATTTAAATAAATGTCGTCAGCCAGTAAATTGTCTCAAGGGGTCCGTGAAGTAAAAGTTAATGGAAATCACAGCACTAGACAAAGGGAATGTAATGCAATGGGAAACAAGTGGAATTTAAACACTAAACAAGAACAACGAAATGGAACGGGGAACGTGTGAAATTGAAACTCTAAACAAGGAGAACGAAATAGAATAGAACGGGGAACGATTAAAATTGAACGGGGAACGAGTGGAATTGAAAAACTAAACTAAGATGCAATAGATCGTGTATGGATTTCAGTGATATTTATTGAATTCGACACATATTTTTTTCAATTTTTGCGATTTATATCTATATTTACAATTTTCGATAGGGTACGTCCCGCCCGAACCCCTTCTGCTAGCCATCTAGAGTTTGAAATATGTTTTCCCGGGGATATTGAAAAATTTACTGATAGGATACTTTTTGATGTATCTAGAGAGAATGTTGTTCCCTTTATAACCCTACACTCACCAAAAAAGTCTGTAATAGTAACTGAAAATTTTGCTGTTATACGGGAAATTTTGTTAATTTGAGCACAGCGGTTTTTTTTGCTAATCTTAGCAACACATGTCTGCTGACGTGTAGTACAATGAAATTTGTAGAAAAATTAGCTGCCGCTACTAAATTTTAGTAAACTTTTTGTAAAGTGGAATTTAAATTCTGTTTGCTAAAATCAGCAAAAAAAATTTACTAAATATTATTAATATAAGTACAAAATTTAAAAATTTTATCGAACATATAATTTTATTATTTTATTTATTTTTTCCAAAAAATATTTTAGTCAAAATTAAAAAAAAAACAAAGCCTTAAAAATAGTTGCTATTTTGAAAAATATTTTAGTAATTTTTTTTTACTTTTAATGTCAAATTTTAATTGTTTTTAGGGCTGATTTTTAGAACTAAAAAAACTTTTTAGTGCTATTTTAAGTAGATGTCCTATTTTCAGACATGAGTCGGTATATTCACCTCCAATCCCTTTTTTCAACCTATGTAACATCTTAAGGCAACTTAAGTTTGTAGGTGTAAGTTGTAATTGGAAATAACATTTCCTTCAATATCTACTTTTTAAAATTAGTAATTTTTTTTTTTGCTAATTTTAGCAATTTGGTTTTCAAAAATTTGTAAAATGATTTCCGAAATTAGCAACAAAAATTTGTAAATATTCTGTAAAAATTCTGTAATTTTTAAAATGTAAATAGTAAAAAAAATTGCTAAATAATATTTTTTTTACTAAAAATCATTACAAAAATAATAAAGTGGGATTGAAACCGTTTACAAATTTTTCTACCAACTTTTTTTTCTGAGTGTATCCGGCAAAGCCAACCAAAACCTTTAAACTTGGCTTGCAGATTATTTCTGCCTGGTTTAAGATTGATTACGTAAGCCAAAGGTTTTCTTAGAAAGTCTTATCTTGACTGGTGAGCCGTTCGCAAGTCCAGAAAAAATGGCGAGTGTTTGAGGTAAAGGAGTTGTCTGATCCTCAGTAAAATTCGAACCTACCTGAGAGTGCACAACAAGCTGACTTTCGGATTTAAATGTACTATTTTTGGACATGCGTTGATTGTAAAGAGAATCTCCACATCTTATTGCTTTCTTCCAACCTAACCTTACTTGCGTTGCAGCTCCCTCCTCTAGCGTGGACATGCACTGAAACTGAATTCCAGGAAATTTTTGCGGGAAGGGGCGAAAAGGAGAAAATCTCTCCTGACTTGGAATCTGTCAAATAAAAGCGAGACGCAAATTGTACTTTTGCTGACCTGTGCAAACTTTTTAACCTAGAAATCTGAAATTTTAAATTAAAGGATACACTATAATGTGGTGAAAACAATTTATTCAACGAGGAGAATCCCTAAAAAAGGATTAAATTTTCTTTTTAATATTTTTCGATATTTAAAATGCTCTGTAACGAAGTATCTGGCATTTAAGCAGTTTATTTTAAAAATAAGATGAATTTAAAATTATGAAGAAGAATAAAGAAAAGTACTTGAAAGAAAAATATAAATAATAAAATAAATAAATGAAAAAAGAAAAACTTTAGGTAAACCATTAGTTGTTCTTCGTACTTAATATTTTTCTTAGTAAAAACAAGTACATATTGTATTTACATTTATTTCATTTTAAAACAGACAGGGAGTTAGTTAAAAATATAAAAACTCAAGGATAATAAAATGTTAAATAAACAATGAAATAAAACATTTTTTTTTTAAAGATTAAACTAAAGGGCTTCAATATACAAAACCAGTGATTCGTTTGCATTTAAAATGTATACACAAACAAAACAGATTCTTGATGACAACAAAATTTCCTTTAAAACTATATGGTTTGCAACCAAATTATTTGATTGTCGCAATCAAATGGTTTTCTAAAACAATACTGTTTCCACCGAAATTCTATTGTAATTGCCGAATTTCTGTTGCCACAAAGAAATATGTCGGATAAACCAACTAAACTGTTTGATTGGTAGGAAATTTGGTTGCCACAATGAGTTATTATTATACGAGGGCTGATCAATAAGTCCGTGACTTTTCGAACTTCCCTCGTAGTTATATGAAATGCAACACTGCTCCCATCAGGTACCACCTGTTAATAGACTACTGTCAAATTTTGAATAAGTTCCGTCATTTACTTTGCGTTTAACAGCAGAATTTTTCGAGGTCCATAAAATAGGCATTTGTTTGATCAATGAATTTATCGTTGGAGCTCAATCTATTTCCACCGAGCCATTTCTTTAGGTTTGAAAAAAGTCACTGGGGGCTAAATCCGGAGAATAAGGCGAATAAGGGTGCAATTCGTAGTCTACTTCATGGATTTTTTCCATGAAAACTAAGCTGTCACACGATTCCGTTGGTGGCCGATTGTGAGCAAACGCGGCAGCCATCTTGCGGAAAGCTTTCTCATACCTTAGTGATCGTTAAAAATTGAAACCACTGAGCCATTTGAAATTCCTATGTCTTCCACAATCTATCGCACATTCAATCTCCGATCGGCCAACACCATATTGTGAATTTTTTCAATTGTTTTGGGTGTAGAGACCTCAACTGGGCGTCCAGAACGTTAGGCATCTTCCGTGCTTGTAAGGCCGCAACGAAAGTCAGTAAACCACTTTTTTACCATTGAAATCGATGATGGTTTTTTCGCAAAAAAATAATGTTTAATGAGCTCTCGAAATTCACTTTTTTTTTCTTTTTAAAAAAAGCCACGAGGTTGTATGTTTTGAACAGCTGTTGCATTTCATATAACTAGGAGGAAAGTTCGAAAAGTCACGGACTTATTGGTCCGCCCTCATTGAAGTTAAATAAGGGTGTCCCAAGAAGAACGCAATTTTTAAATCTGGCAACATTCGAAGTGTCATTGTTTGACATTTGAACAATTGTTATTATTTGCTAGTAGAAGGTACGAGGTTAGTAAAAATGGAGCGCTACACGAATGAACAACGCATTCTCATTGTGAAATTGTTTTACCAAAATGGTGAAAGTTTTGCGGCTACAGTTCGCAAATTGCGATCAATTTGGGGTCACAATAATGCTCCAAAAGAGTCAACTGTAAAGAGATTAATGGATAAATTTGCCGAAACTGGGTCTGTTAGTGATGTAAAGACAACAACGCGCCATCGACCAGGTCGATCGACCGAAAATGTCGCAGCTGTACGTGATGATGTCGCTCAAACTCCATCCACCTCAATTCGACACCGAGCTCAGCAAATTCTTGTCTCCAAATCCACTTTGCAGCGAATTTTGACGAAAGATTTGCATCTTCATGCATACAAAGTTCAATTGACTCAGGAACTGAAGCCAGCTGACCATGGACAGCGAAGGGAGTTCGTTAATTCGGTATTGGAGAGACAACATGAAAATGCTGATTTTGCCGATAAAATCATCTTCAGTGACGAGGCCCATTTACATCTTGATGGCTTCATCAATAGTCAGAATTGTCGCATTTGGGGTGAGGAAAATCCTCGAGTGATTCACGAGAAGCAAATGCATCCTCAACGTGTCACTGTGTGGTGTGGTTTTTGGGCTGGAGGAATCATTGGACGTTTTTTTTATGAAAATGAGGCAGGTCAAGCGCAAACAGTCAATGGTGTTCGGTATCTTGAAATGATAACCAGTTTTTTCTTGCCTAGAATTGAAGAAATGAATGTGGAGGGCATGTGGTTCCAACAAGACGGCGCCACATGTCATACAGCCAGAGAAACAATTCAATTGCTGCATCAGTCATTTCCCGGTCGTGTTATTTCGCGTTTTGGAGATCAGAATTGGCCGCCTAGATCGTGCGATTTAACACCATTAGATTTTTTTCTTTGGAGTTTTTTGAAGTCGATGGTTTACGCGAATAAGCCGACGACGACTCAAGCCTTAAAAGAGGAAATTGGACGCTGCATTAATGAAATACCGCAGCATTCATGCAAAACGGTCATTGAAAATTTCATTAAAAGATCGCGTGCATGCCAGCAAAGCCGCGGCGGCCATCTGCACGATATATTGTTCCATACATAACCTCATTCTGTCTACTTTACGATATAATAAAGATTCACGATTTTTTTTTAAATATCTGTGTTTTATTTAAAATTTAAAAATTGCGTTCTTCTTGGGACACCCTTTATATTAGAATCTTCATACACAGACATCATAAGTTAGCGTGATTGGTAACCGAAATGATGCGATTATCGGTAACGCTATTTTAGACTATTGAAGGCATTTTAAGGATGACGATATTTCGGTTACGACATTTTAAGAGTAACCGTAGTCAGTTGAAAGGATTTTGAGTCGATAACAGTATTTTGTCGGCATTTCCTGCCAAACCCATCGTAGAACCATCTGTGAAGAAATAAAAGGTTCTGTGGTTGGACTGAAGATCTGTCAACCATCCATACTCCCCCATAGTGGCACGTAGTTCCTCAGTGAAGCCCAGCTTAGGGATAATGTAGTTCCGTGACCATAAGACGTATGCACAAACTGCTCTGTAGTCCCCAGGCCAATAGCGGCCTTGCAACACCACCCATTCCGCTACCAGATTAATCGGTTGGGGATTAATTGTTGGAATTTGTATCTTTTTACCTAATTTGGGTAAAAATACAACATTTTCTGTTCTCCAACACAAAGGAACACATGATTTAGTTTAAGACAACCCCTAATGATATCAACCAATCAAGGTACTCGTACCAGACGATGTCTGCCATACTCTTTATCATCTTCATCATCATAAATCGCGGCTTTTTTCAAAGAAAGCAAACTGATGTTATCTACACCGACTTCAGTAAAGCATTCGATAAAGTTAATCATTCTCTTCTTATAAATAAACTACAATTAATTTGATTTACAAATCATAGCATAAAGTGGATATATTCGTATTTGTCAAATAGGTCACAAACTGTTCGATTTAACAAATTGTTTTCGAAAAGAATAAATGTACTGTCTGGTGTACCACAGGGAAGTCACCTTGGGCCGCTACTATTTTCATTGTTTATTAATGACTTGCCAAACGTAATAAAGTTTTAAAATGTTTTAATGTACGCTGATGACGTCAAGATTTTTTTAAGTTATAACCAATTTTTGGATCACTATCGCCTTTAAGAGGATTTGGATTCATTTTACAAATGGTGCAACGTGAATTTAATGGAGCTTAATTTGAAAAAATGCAAACTTATGCGATTTGTAAGAATTAATCAAATTACCGTAAACTATTTTCTGGGAGGTCATCAACTTGATTTGGTCGACAGCTTCCTTTTGCTTGACCCTAAGCTAAATTTTATTGCACACACTACAAGTGCAATAAACAAGGCTAGGGGTACACTTGGTTATATAAAACGCTGGTCAAAAGAGTTTAATGATCCGTACATTGCGAAAACATTGTACATGTCTCTTGTGCGCCCGATTCTGGAATATGGTTCGGTAATATGGGATCCAATTTACCAAACGCATTCTAATGCAATTGAATCCGTGCAAAAGCAGTTCCTGTTGTTTTGTCTTCGAGGATTACAGTTTAGCCCGTATAATTTGCCTTCATACACCGCTCGGCTTGCTCTTATTAAGCTTCCTACTTTAAAAAGCCGTAGAACTATGCTGAATGTGTCATTTATTTTGAATATAATTAATGGTGATATCTGCTCTGGATTTTTGATTAATGAAATTTCATTTAACATTCCCCAACGTGCATCCCGTAATTTTTTACCATTGTCGGTAAATTTTTTTAGAGCTAATTATGCTGATGCTGACCCTCTCAGGAGAATGTGTAATACATTTAATCAATTATATAGATTTATAGATTTTTCACTTAATCCTAGAGTAATAAAAAACGCAATTATAATTTTTTTTAACTCTTAGTTAAGTTATTTTAATAATAATATTTTCAAAATGTCTGTAAGGAATAAAATTCCATAGATAAATAATAAATAAATAAATAAATAAATAAATAAATAAATAAATAAATAAATAAATAAATAAAAATAAATAAATAAATAAAATTATCACCCCGATGATCATTCGTTTTCAGCAGAGTTTACATATCAGTTCAGCGTGGAAACCGAGTATACATTAGTACATTCAGAGGCTCCCCACTCCGCTCTGTCCACTCTCCATCCTTCACACATATCATGCTCAGCATGGATAGAGTTCCCGCAAACTTCTTCTCTAGTCTCCCCTGACTCTCCAACACCACCACAGAAGTTTATCCATTAGCTTCGTTTGGCTTTACGCACACTCCGTTTTATTGCTAATAAAGTGTTTTTATATTTTTAGTTAACCAGAATTGAATATTAATTAATTAAGTTAAGAAATTATTTATGATTTTAGTTAAATTATAATTTAAAAGCTGTTTGCACATTTTCTCTCTCTCTCTCTCTCTTAAATTTAGTACATTTTATTAAATTAGATAGAGGATAAATATGAATTGTTATATTTCGTTGATGTTAGTCTAATTGTGTGTTGTTTTCGGGTTTGTTTATTTGTTTCCAAGCACTCAATATAAAATAGACAATCATCAAAAAGCAATGCCCCAAGAGGAGGTTGTGATGCGGCAACCGAAAATACTAATTATTCTATCCTGCTGGTTCTGTGGATTTTTTTTTTTTCAATTTTTATTCTCTTTAATTTACTAATAAAATTTTCAGGTTTCTTTGCAATAAAACAATTTATAAAAATGAATATGATTGTATGACCTTAAAATAACAGATCAACAATACATAAAAACTTCTTTTTTTTTTTTTTGTAAAATTAGTTATCTCTGTTGATATTTTCTTCTGCTTCAAACTTATCATTAGCACTAATTCGAAATGGTTTGCAATTAAACAAAAGGTTACCGGTTCAATCACCAATTGCGGCATCAATTTAGAAAAATAATATGTATAAGTTTTCTATCCCTCATACATATCGCAACGTCCTCCCTCAGTTCACCCATAGCACTTAAACCCACTGAAGTAAATAACATAACAGAGCAACAACTGTTTTCTGATATATCATTTAGCGCAATTACGGTGTTGCCATATTTGAAGCCCTTCATCTGTCACTCATCTCCCGTCTATCTTCTTTGCACAGAAAGCAACACATTAATTAGTAGGTAGAATTTCCGGAGTGTTGCTTCTCCTTAAAAAAAAAAAATCATGATTTAGAGTGTGTAAAAAGGTAGGCGTGAATCCCACATTATATTACTTAAGTATCATGCGTAAAAATCTGGGTGTAATTCATACATATTTGCAATCATCAGCATTAAACTCAAAACATTCACCACCAAAGTATAACATATGAAGATTTTTGGCTAAACTACATATTCAATCATTATTTTGTCATCTGTATGTTGACATTAAATTACTTTGTCATTTAATATTGTCATCATCATCATAATTTACTTCAAAATGTGTCCTTAATATGGCATATACTAAGCTGCCTCACATCCTCACGTACAACATAAAATTATGTTTGCGGTTTCCTCTGTAAAGAGCATAGCATTATTAAAAAGCTTGAAAACTTTTATGAAGGTAGTTTTTTTTAATTATATAAAATATATATTTTTAATTTCATGGTACGAATTAAAAAAAAAAAAAAACTCCTAAAATTCCATGATTTTTTTTTTACATTAATTTAATGAAAAATGGCTTAATTCTAATGATATTAAATCAATTTTGCGAATTGATTAGTATCATGAATACAGTTCTCTCAGGGTGAATAACTGACTTATCAAAAATTTTGCCACTTTAAACACGATTCTAAAATCACAAAGTGGTTATTCCCAGCAAAAACATGGTATCAAGTACTTATCAGGCTATTTACTCGCTGGATTATTTTTGTTTCTGATGTCCAAAAAGTAATGGGTACTCATTATTTTTTCGCTGTTTTTAAGCGATAGGGTAATGAGCACCTATTACTTTGTGTTTTTTGTAAGTGAGAAAATAATGACTACTCATTACTATTGGTACATCGCGCACAAAGTAATCAAGCGAGTAAATAAGCTGGTTAGTTGGATAGTTGGAACCCTGTTTTTACTGGAGAAAGAGAAATTATTTCAGAAATAATTACAGGGATCAGACGATATTTTTTTCTGCTAGGTACCCTAATATAAATACTTATAAAGCTATTGTTTTATTTTATTTAAGGAAATAGTGTATTTCACATATATTAGAATAATAGAACCATTAAAAACATATAAGACACAGTGCAACAACAAATTTTAGCCTCAATGATTCTAACGCAAAATGAAAGTAGACCATAACACAAAGAAATCCCCCGTAAAGTTTTGCAAAGTTGGCGAACTTGTATTTTATAGGCTGTGGAAGCGTCTGTCTATGGCAACGGCGCGAAGACATGGGACAGTTTGCCAAAAATTGTAGGACTTCCAAATTCATTTGGCTAGTGCAGCGAATTTTTTGCCCATGTTAAATTTTAGATAATTTTAAATTTTGTTTAACATATTACGAGGGCGCATCAATAAGTCTGTGACTTTTCGAACTTCCCTCGTAGTTATATAAAATGCAACACTGCTCCCAAGTACCACCTGTTAATAGACTATTGTCAAATTTTGAGCAAGTTTTGTCATTTACTTTGCGTTTAACAGCTGTTCAAAACATATAACCTCGTGGAAATGGAAAAAAGTGAATTTCGAGTGCTCAGAAACATTATTTTTTGCGAAAAAACCGTCAATCAATAAATACTATGGGGACTCTGCACCATCGATTTGAATGGTAAAAAAGTGGTTTACTGACTTTCGTTGTGGCCTTACAAGCACGGAAGATGCCGAACGTTGTGGACGCCCAGTTGAGGTCTATACACCCAAAACAATTGAAAAACCGTCAATCAAACCAAGAAAAAGCTTGATAAATACTATGGGGACTCTGCACCATCGATTTCAATGGTAAAAAAGTGGTTTACTGACTTTCGTTGTGGTCGCACAAGTACAAATGACGCTGAACGTTCTGGACGGCCAATTGAGATCAATACACTCGAAAATGTCGCAAAAATCCACGATATGGTGTTGGCCGATCGAAGAGTAAAAGTGCGTGAGATTGTAGTGTGGTTTCGATTTTAAATGATCAGTTGGAATTAAGAAAGCTGTCTGTAAGATGGGTGCCGAAAATTTTCAAACCGCTGCCATTTCACACACTTGTCGTAGTGGATATATTTTTATGAAATGAGCCAAGGAATGCGCTGCTGAAATTCGGCAGGCCGTAACTGATAAATGGGCAATGTATTTTAATGTGTAGATAAAATCGAATGTTGTTGACATTTGCCGTCACAGATTACTTGTCAAAACCTTTTGGGAGACGATTTTTTGTAATGGTCCATTTTCACTTAGCGTTGGAATCACAAAGATTTTTTAAAATCCTTTGGGACATTTGATTGTGTAAATGTCTAATACCGTTTCGCCTTGAAATCATTATGGTTGACGACGATGACTGAAAATTTGTTGCATTGTGTAATTTTCATTACAGTGGAGTAATGGTTTATTTATGGCCGGTTATGATTTACCCTACACACAGAAAAATAAAGTGCCAATCGAACTGAAAAGTGTATTTCAGTTGTGACAGCCAATAAATTCGGTTAGTACAATCATATTCAAATGTTATTGCTGAATGTTTTGGGTATTCTAATCAAAATTCAGTTATGTTAACCGGATTCTGTTGTAAAAAACTAATTAAATTTTTGCAGCCAATTACGCCAGTAAAAACTTTTAGTGATTTTATGTAAATTTTTATTTTAAAACGATTGAAAACTTTTCTTAACAAAAATGAAAATTTGCACAGATTTTATGAAACTCTTTTTAATGGATTTAATGAAAGTTCTATTAAATCAAATGAAATGTTTGCAAATATTCAAAAAAAAAAAAAAAATAGTAAACTTAGAAAATGCAAACAAACTACAAAAAAATATATTTTTTTTCAATTGGAATAATAGATGACATTAAAAGTAAAAATTAAAATAACTGGATTTAAACAAGTAAAAAAAGGCTTAAATTCGGCTGTGGCGAATCTTTGAATACCTTCCAATAATATCCTTTAAAAATGTTCTCTACTGTTTTAAATACAAATAATGTAAAAAAAAAATTTTAAGTAAAATTATGGAGGTGAAAAACTTTTTGGGATGCGAAGACAAATTTTTTGGTGAAAAAAAATTTTTGTGGTGAAAAAAAATTTTAGTGGTAAAAAAAATTTTAGTGGTAAAAAAAAATTTTTTTGAGGTGAATACAAAATATTCACCCTTATTCTAGTTGTCGTTATCAATGTCGTCGTCGTTTTTGAGTCAACATCACTTTGCTTCGACGTCGACATCACTTCGACACCAAATTGGTATTCTAAAACAGTGTTGTAATGACGTTAACAGTTTATCGATTTAAACAAAAACACATCTCTAAAAATTGAGTCGGCTGATTTATTTTGTTTATTATTTTTGCGAAAAAATGTTTTTTTATATGTAATTTAAATTCTGATTCGAGTGATGAAGAAAATAAAGAAAATCTAGAATTGGAAAGAAGACTACTCAGACAGAAATTCAATATATTTAACCTGCCGGATAATAAGTGAGTAGCAAAATCAAAGTCTGTTACTTTAAAGAATGTTAATCTTCTAATTTTTTTAAAAGGTTTGTAAGTTCAGCCTTCAAAGATGTGCTGGAAACAATAGCACCTAATTTGAAAACCGGAATCAAGTCCACATTTATTTCCAAAACAATAAAGTTGGCAGCTACATTAAGATATTTAGCTCAGGGGTCGTACCAGCTTAGTGTTGGAAACGACTTTAACTTAGGGTTCAGCTGTTTCTGAAACTGTAGAAGATTTGCCACAGCTTCCTCCAGCGGGCTCAATATAAATTGTTTGAATCTTCCGCCACCTGTAGCATTACACTCGGCTTTGTTGGCTACCATTTTCTTTTTAACTTTAAATTTTAAGTCTCGCCAAACCTATAAATAAATTTTGTTATATTTTTATAATGCACTTTATATTATCATGCTTTCTTTACCTTCTGCCATCCATCTCACATTATTCTCGGTGGGCCAAGTACATTTAATAAATTTGATATTTCTTGCCATTTTTTCCGTTTTTTTTTTCAGTCATTACTTTTCCTCAAGTCGTTACTAAAAATTGTGTCGACAAAATCAGAGTCGTTTCAAGACAATATCGTCGTCACATTTTCTTACAGAATACCAAATACTTGTCGACAGTTATCGATTATTTTCAATAACGACAACGGGAATACCAATTTCAAAAAAAAATCCCAAGACAACATTGTCTTGTGTCGATGACGACAACTAGAATAAAGGTGATTATTCATTTCTAAGCTACTGGTGAAGAGGTATCTTCACCATGAAGAGGTATCTTCACATTTTCACTCATTACTTTGTAACCGCTGGACCGATTTCGCTCATTTTCAATATGGGTAAAAATAGGCACCACCGCTTGCGTTTTCGCGTCGTGATCGCCATTTCAACAGACATACAGACAGACATAGCTAAATCGACTTAAAATTACATAAGGATCACGAATTTAGGAGAAAAATTATTTTGTTGTATTTCAACAAAACTTAATCTATTTTATGAAAAAAAAAATATTAATGTTGTATTTTTTTTTTTTAAATCAGCTAAAGAAATTTTTGTTATTAAAGTAATGAATTTTTATAAATTTTGTATGTCGATCTCAATATTTTAATTAAAATTAGAATTTATCAGGTTCGAAGTCATAATTAAATGATATTATGGAATAGAAAATACTATTTTATAAATGTGAAAAAAATGTCAAAATAGATGGAAAAAGCTTACTTGTACGAGTTATCAATCAATAAATGCGGAAAAGTAATTTCGCGTATCCCTTTTCCTTTGAGTGGTTGATATACAGGTTGGTTGAAAAGTTCCTGCGCTCGAAATGAAAGAATACTGTTTTTGTTTCGAAATATATTTTTTTATTCAATATAATCTCCTAGAAGCTCACACTTGTTCCAATGATCTTCCAATAATTTTATCACATCCTTATAATGGTTTTTCGGAAGCTCTGCAAAATAACCGTCTACGGCTGCTATGGCCTCTTCATTCGACGAAAAATGCTTTCACGAAGGAATGTTGGAGATTTCTGAAGAGATAGTAGTCACTGGGAGCCAAATCTGGTGAATACAGTGGATGTTCAAGCAATTCGTACTTAAATTCTTTGAATTTAGCCATCGTCAAAACACTTTTGTGAGCAGGTGCATTGTCTTGATGAAAAATGATTTTTTTCTTCTTTATACCAGGTCTTTTCTCACGAATTTTTTCATCCAGCTGATCCAAAAGGCTGCAATAATATTCATAGTTGATTGTTTTACCTTTCTGAAGATAATCAATCAACAAAATTCCTTTTGCATCCCAAAAAACTGATGCCATAACCTTCTTTGCTGATCGTTGTGACTTCACCTGCTTTGGAGCTGAACAACCAGCTTCAGTCCACTGTAAATGTTCTTGTTTCAATTTAGGATCATGGTGGTAGATCCAAGTCTCATATATAGTTATAAAACGACGCAAGAAGTGGTTTTATTCGGCTTAAAACGCTCCAAATTACGCTGAGAAATTTGTTTTCGATCCAGTTTTTGTTGAATTGCGGCACTAACTTTCCAAACAGTTTTTTCATACGTAATTCTTTATGTAAAATATGGAATACTCGTTCGTCTGAGATGCCTATGGCATTAGAAATTTCACGCTTAGTCAAACTTGGATCTTCACTAACCATATTATGTACCTGCTTAATGATTTCTGCTGTTATTTGTCGTCCTTCGGGTGGATCGTCTTTACGGCTGGTACGACCACGTTTAAATTCACCAGCCCATAATTCAACGGTGCGTTTTGAAGGTGAGGACTCCTTATACACTTCTACCAATTGTTCATAAATTTCCTTTGCTTTAAACCCTTCAAAACAAAAAATCTAATGACAGCACGATATTAAATTTTTTCCATATTAAAAAAAATCAATGACACGTCAACTTCAAATGGCTTGTAAACAAAGAAAGAATTGACAGAATGACTTGCAACTTTGCATGTGTTCCCAGGACAGTTATACCAACTTGAGAAAAAAAGTTTGGAGCTAGCAGTGTCATCTCTTGGTGAGCGCAGGAACTTTTCAACCAACCTGTAAAAGTATGTTCAAACCATGAGTTCTTGTGGGTGGTGGCTGACGATGATCTGGTCGCTTGGCTAATGAAACTTTTCAAAAATGAATTTATCTGCATCTAACTCAAAATGTCTACCAGTTTATTGTAACGTACACAAACAGAATCTTTTTCATGCTTTAATTTGTGTCAGCTGTGCTTTATTGATGACCTCTATATTATTTTCCTTGTTTTTTCTTTTTTTTTTTTTTCTAAAACAAATAAAGGCCAAAAATTTAAGCTGTCATTCAGGCCAAAATAACATATGCTTTTTATGAATAAATGTATGAGTATGAAAAAATATTCATATAGTCACATAATATTTTTAAACAGCAACAATATTGTCAACTACATATTTTTGCTAGAGCAATTGAAAAGGCTCTAATGAGATCAATTGCCTTCAGTACTACGCAGCTCTTAAGATGTGTTATAGAAAAATCAATAAAAAGGCACATCATTTTTGAAATTTTCCAAAAATTAACAGATATTTTTCCATTTTCGCTACATTAAGAAATATTTTTTCCTCTAGTAAGTAATATTTATATACACACATAACAATTTATATTCACATACTCATTCCTATAAACAATTTTTTTTTCTCAAATGCCACTCAAGCGAACATCATCTAGTACATCATCATTTTAGTTCCATATTCAACACAAATATTTTGATACTTTTGTAAATTTTTGTACATCTTTGATTTTAGTTTTACTATTGATTGTTTATTTTTCTTTATTAATGTCGCTACAATGTTTTTATATGTACAGGGTAACCCAAAAACATTCACCCGATGTTCATTTGCTATAACTATGTATCTTCAAAATATCAAGTGGGAGCCGCCATTGTTAATGATCATTTGGGTTCTTTTTATATCTTTTTCCATCCTTCTGAACTTTGAGCAATAAATTTTAACACTCTTCGTCCGATTATCTCTTTGAGAGTTTCCAGAGTCTGTGTCTTGTTAACACAGACCCGTGACTTCGAAAAACCCAATTTGAGAAATTATGCGACCCGGAAACTCATTCTTTAAAATGTCCACATGCACATTTTTTTTATCCTTATATCAGTATATATCGGATTTGCCCATGGGTGTTAACATGTGCCGGTCGGTGTTAGATTTGATGCTCTAAGTGGTCTTTTATGTATTTTTTATTTTTGTTTAATACAAAAAATAACGAAAAGATACAAAAAAAATAGTTTCATTGCCTTAAATAAGGGCGAAAAGGCGATATGACCTAAAATTGTTAAAAGTAGGGCTTCAAAATATAAGGTCCTGCGAATATCCTTAACGATCGTGCAAACATCATTAAAGTTCCTACGAACAAACTTTGGAGTGTAATGGTTAGCGCGTTGGACTATTACACAAAAAGTTGCGAGTTCAATACCCAGCGACGGCAACATCAATTTGGAAAATAAAACATTTCAATTAGTTTTCTATCCCCTACACATATCGCAGAGCCCTCCTTAGGTGTTTCCAAATCACTAAATCCCTAACTAAAAAATCACAACAATTTCATCCAATGGCGGAAAACAACAGTTCTCAGGTATATCATCTTGCTCAAAAATTTCTGTTGTAAGTTTTATCATCACAGTGTGGCCATATTGGAAGCCCTTTCGGCACCTTTCATCTCTGTTATATCCCCTTTCCAAATAAACAAACACATTAATTAGTAGGAAGAATTTCCAGAATGTGTCCTCATCGGAGTCGACAGAGCAAGCGTTTCGTAACAGGTCACTGTCTTCCCTCAATAGAGGAAACATGCCATCCCTAATCGAAGTTAACAGAGAAAGCGTACAGTCTCCGGTCGCTGTTCTTCTCTAGTCGAAATCCACAGAGAAGGCGTGCTGTCCCAGGCTGTTGTCCTCGTCGAATCGTAGTCAATAGAGGAAGCGTGCCATCTGAGTTCGCTGTTCTTCCTTAGAAACAGCTGTCTAAGGTCATCCCTTAGACAGAGCTCAACAGGGGAAACGTGCCATTCCAGGTCGCTGTTCTCGCCTAATTGAGGTCAACATAGGAAGCGTGCCATCCCAAGTCGTTGTCATTCCTCTCTTACACGCAGTGCTAGAGAGGCAAGGTGCCGTCCTAGGTCACGATCGTTCCAGGTCCTACGAAATCTCCTGTGACACAATCCCAACTCTATCGTTATAAACCACTCTCTCTCTCGCTCTCTGGGTAAATAGTTATAGTCTAAAAAATGGATTAAGTCTTATATTAACTTTAATTACCCTTTGTGAAATTTTTTCGAATTTCTCAGGATCCTCGCTGGTGTATCATAATTATGTTAGAGAAATGGTATGAAAACTGCCCATGAAAACCTATGCATATCATGGGTCTGAAATGTTCTACACTGTCATATAAAGGGTAGTTAAATTTTAAGGGCCGATGTTGAATGTGAATCACTCCTAAACGTCAAGTTTTTTTCTGCATTTCATTTGACATTTCTTAATCGAGCAACAATCGAACAACCCGTTAAAGTTATTCAGGTTTATTATGAAATGGGCGTTCAAATCAAATCGTGCACTTCGTGATTTTTTCGGTTAATTTATTCGTCCAAATGTGCGTACAATCGGAAAAATCGTGCAAAAAACACCAGTGCATGCTTGTACTGCATAAAATATTGCTGCTGTTCGCGATAGTGTGGCTGAAGAGCCGTGCACCTCAACTCGTCGTCGTGCCCAACAATTGCACCTCTCACGCTCGTGGTTGACGAACATTATGCCTAAAGACTTGCATTTAAACGCTTACAAGGTGCAATTGACTCACGAACTAAAGCCTCTTAATCATTCCAAATATCGTCAATGGTCAGAATGGTGGCAAGAAATGGCAACAGTGGATGATCAATTTTCGAAGAAAATCATCTTCAGTGAACCACACCTAAACGTCACATTTTCTCCTCAGTAGATTCGTCAATAAGCAGAATTGCCGCATTTGGGCGAATGATAATCCAAGAGTGATTGTCGAAAAACCAATGCACCCACAAAGAGTGACTGTTTGGTGCTGTTTATGGGCTGGCGGCATCATCGGGCCGTATTTTTTCCAAAATGAGGCCGGTCAGGCAGTTACTGTGAATGGTGTTCGCTATCGTGAGATGATAACGAACTTTTTATGGCCCAAATTTTAAGATATGGATGTGCACGATATGTGGTTTTAACAGGACGGTGCCACTTGCCACACAACTAACGAAACAATGGCTCTTTTGCGCAACAAATTCAATGGACGTGTTATCTCACGTGATGGCGATGTCAATTGGCCGCCAATATCATGTGATTTGACACCCTTGGACTTCTTTCTTTGGGGTTATATGAAAGAAAAGGTGTACGTCGATAAGCCGGCAACAATTCAAGAGCTAAAGGATGAGATTATTCGGCACATTAACGGCATAGAACCTCAATTATGCCTCAGCGTCATCGAAAATTTGGACCATCGGATAGAGGTGTGCCGCCGAGGTCGCGGCGGCCATTTGGCCGATATTTTATTCCATACATAATTGAACCATACCATATTATTATAATAAAAAAAATTACAATAATTTCCTAAATAATTTGTGTTTAATTCAAAATCAACATCGGCCCTTAAAATTAAACCACCCTTTATATGATCTGGCAACGCTGTGATTTGTAAATGCGTAAGAAACAAAAATTGACACACATAAGTAAAGACGATGAAGGTTTTTGAAATAGAGAAACCCAAATTGATTCGAATTCGAGTGACTTGCTTTCGTTCGATTATGAACAGGCTATTTGTCTATTTTCACACAATACAAATTTGATTTCCGAAGGGTCCTTCTTTTTTTGTTGTTTTTCTTTTTATTTGCGCGGCATTATAATTATATTATGTAAAATTCAATTGTAAATATTGTATAAATAGTAAACTATTATCTAAACTATGTATTTTCAGTTGGAAACCGCTTTCATTCTACGAGTAAAATAAAAATACATATTTTTTGTTCATTTAACTCATATCAAAATGCATAACATACATTAATATATTTCTATGTATGTTATCTTATATTCAAATATATAAACATTATTATAATGTTGCTATAATTCCGGAAAATTAACCACAACATTTCAACATTATCCAAATAGCCAAACACCATTATCATCGCCAAAAACACTACCACTAACTAAGTAAGAAGCAGAACAGTAGCAACAACATTGGTACTTAACGAAATTGTACATATTGTAAATACACAAAATTGTTATATTCTATTATACAAAAATCGATTGCTTGTCCGTCTGTGACAGTGTTACCAGATAAGCGGATTTACCATCAATAATAGGTACTTTAACTTTGATTTAAGAAGAAATTTTCGTAGTAATAGTATTTGGAGGTTTTAACAAAAATATATCATCTTCAATTTTTAGAACACACGAGGGCGGATCAATAAGTCCGTGACTTTTCGAACTTCCCTCGTAGTTATATGAAATGCAACACTGCTCCCATAAAGTACCACCTGTTAATAGACTACTGTCAAATTTTGAGCAAGTTCCGTCATTTACTTTGCGTTTAACAGCTGTTCAAAACATTCAACCTGGTGGATTTTTTAAAAATGGAAAAAGTAAATTTCGAGTGCTCACAAATTTTTTTTTTTGCGAAAAAAAACCGCCAATAAAACCAAGGAATAGCTTGATTAATACTATGGGGACTCTGCACCATCGATTTCAATGATAAACAAGTGGTTTACTGACTTTCGTTGTGGTCGCACAAGTACAAATGACGCTGAACGTTCTGGACGGCCAATTGAGGTCAATACACCCGAAAATTTCGAAAAAAAATCCACGATATGGTGTTGGCCGATCGAAGAGTAAAAGTGCGTGAGATTGTTGATGCCATAGGCATTTCATATGGCAGTGTGGTTTCGATTTAAAATGATCAGTTGGATTTAAGAAAACTGTCTGCAACATGGGTGCCGCGTTTGCTCTCAATTGACCATAATGCACACGTGTGTAGTCTCAATGGCAAAATGCCATGAATTGGGCTACGAATTGGTACCTCATCCGCCATATTCTCCGGATTTACCCCCCAGTGACTATTTGCAAACCTAAAGAAATGGTTCGGTGGAAAGAGATTTAGCTCCAACGATGAAATTATTGATCAAACAAATGCCTATTTTATGGACCTCGAAAAATCCTATTTTTTGGAAGGGATACAAAAATTGGAGAAACGTTGGAAACAAATTTTTTTCTTGCAAAAAAAAACTGTGTTTCACTCAAAAAGTCACGGACTTATTGATCCGCCCTATAATTACCAAACCAGAAATGGGAATTTTGCCTGTAGAGTGGCATTGTCGGGAATATGTTTTATTAATTTTAGGGATTTTGTATTTATTTTTTGGCAACACTGTCATATTGATGCGATTGCCGTTTTTGCTGTTTCAACTATTATTTCCGTAGGAACAACACACTTCTAAATACATAAAAGCTTTCTTTGCATAATGGATAAACACAAAATAGTATTAACAAATTTAACTTTTCAAAAAAATAAAATATCAGAACCTTAACGCTAACTATTCTGTTTGTGTGGAGTAAATTTGACATTCAGAACAATTGTTAAGCATTAACAAAAGAATTTGGAATTTCTTAAACGCCAAATTTTGCTAAAAGTTGTATATGTCACAGAGAATCCAAACTTCCGTTGGCCTCCATTCATTTTCAGTGCCACCTCCCCTTTTAAAGGGGTGTAAAAGGGGATAATTTTTTTTTTGATATTTTCGAAATTCGAAATAAAAATCAATAGAAAAATTATGCCATTTGTAAATCTTCTAAAGCTTTCAATAGATTCAAAAATTAAAGTCAATTACATAAGTTTCATTATCATTCCGCCTAATTTCTAAGCACTCAGAAAAATTTCCGAAATTAACAACCTTGTAACAATTACTTTTTAATAATATTCTTGCATAGTTTTGGTAAAAAAAAAGTTTGTAAAACTTATTCCATTAGCAGTCTTTTTCATATAAGTTTTAGCTGGCATTGATGTCGATAACAAATGCAGTTGTTGAAAATGAAACAAAACAATTGTTTCCAAAAATATATATTTTTTTTTCAGGCCAAAATTGTTAAATAAACTTTTCATTGGAAAATAGTTGTAATCTATATATCGTCAGCTAAAATGCAAAAAGGCGTGACTAAAATTTTTTTCACGGTTGAAGCAAAAATGCAAATAGGCATTTAACAAATTTGTAAATAAATCTGATTGGTTAGAACCTGATGAGGTATTTTTTGAGATCTTCTCCAGCAATGCGGTGAAAGTGGGGGGGTTGGGGGGGGGGGGGTGTTTAAAAAAGGAAAAAGTTTCCCCCTTAATAGCCTTCCCAAACTGCTTCGGTTAGACCCAAGAAATTTATGTTCATTGGGTAGGGGCTAATTCACTAATAAAGTACTTTTTGAAGTTATCTCCTAGAACGAGGTAAAAATGAGGGTTCAAAAAGTACACTCCTTAATAGCCTGCCTAAACTGATTTATATAGAAACCCGATATTTTAAACATGTGTTCCTAAAACTACGGCTTAGGACATACATTTAAGCCGGAAAGTCGGCTTTTGCGCTGTCATTAACAATGGTTGCCGTCTCAATCTATTGTAAGATCTCTGTCCTGTTGTCAAAATTCCTCAGTATTCTCCAGCTCATTCCAATAAGGTTACCCAAAATTGGAATATTGTTGCCAGTTAAGTGTTGAACTGTAATTCTTGCAAACGCCGGATAGCTACAAAGATATTGTCTAAGGTCTTGTCATCCTCCTCACAGGCTCCAAAAGTCACTGAGTCCGCACGGAATCACGGAATAACTCTGCCCTCAGCATTGAATGCCCGATGAGTTTACTTATTATCTTACCAAGTTTCCTTTTATTGAGTTTTAAAAATCACTTTATTTCTTCCTTAACATAGAATTATTTCAGCCTTAAAAGCCTGAAATGGTTTCGCGTTCTACATGTTGACTGCCCTCAGTAAAGAACCTTGTCTGGTCAATTCGTCAGCCATTTCGTTCCCTGAAATGTTACAATACTTCGTAATCCATATAACCTCAGTACAATTCCTGGTTAAGACATTATTCATTTCCTTCTTTTAGTGTTCGAAGAAATTGCTTGGATAGCCGCTTGGCTATCCGTAAAATTATACGAGGGCGAATCAATAAGCCCGAAACTCGAAATTCACTTTTTTCCATTTTTAAAAAATCCACGAGGTTGTATGTTTTCAACAGCGGTTTAACGCAAAGTGAATGACGGAACTTGCTCAAAATTTGACAGTAGTCTATTAACAGGTGGTACTTGATGGGAGCAGTGTTGCATTTCATATAACTACAAGGGAATTATGATCTGGGTCCTTTCGGTATTATGATCTGTGTCCTTCCTTTTAGAAGAAGTTACAGCCTTACCAGAATTATCTGTGCAGCAACTTTCTGTTTTTTTTTCTCAGAGATCTTATCACAATTCAATTCGGTGATATTGTTTCTCGGTACCTCGTCCAAGATCTTCTGATGGTTGGTTACAAATCCATTCACATTTTGCATTTAGCCAAAGCGGTCGCACATTTTAGTTCTATCGACAAAATTGTATCTAATGTCCGAATGGAGTTTGTTCAGATGGTGACGCTGATGCCGAACCAACATAGGCGCTGTATTTTCTGAAGTGGCTTAATATTGCACTTTCTTCACATTAATGCACACCATACTACAGCTGCATAAGTCAAGATAGGTTTGACTACGCTTGAGTAGAATCAGTGTAACATTCTTTAGTTTAAATCCCATTTGCAACCTACAGCTCTTCTAAATGAGGCCCACGCTCTGTGAGCTTTAGTAATCCTAATTTCGATGTGTTGTTTCCAGTATATTTTCTTATCAAGAATAATACCTAGATACTGCATCATTTTGGAGATGCCTAGAAAACGAGGCTTATCATAACAAATACTACCCGTCTTGCTAGTAAAAAGGCATATCTGGTTCACCTTAAGTCCACGCGTAAGGACCAATTCCAATATAATTCAAGTTCTTCTAAAGCCTCCTACTCCTTAAGAGTATCGCCACATCGTCTAAAAAGCAGACAGTTAAAAGCCTGCGAGCCTGCCAAGATTATTTTGTTTACACGCAAGAGAAACCTGCTTGAGATACAGCAAAAAAAAAAAACATCCCTAAATAGCGTAAATCATTCACAATAATGCTATTTGAAGTTTTTTGTTCACTATCTCCAGCAGTTTTCTCTCGCCTGTAAGTGTGCCTATAGTTCATGGTGATGAGATAGTTTTTGGAAATTTCCCCAGTAATATTGTAAAATAAGGATTCAAAAGAGGAAAGTTATGTCTCTAATAGTATGCCAAAAGCGTTTTGGCTAGTAACCTAAAATTCAAAGAATGAGTGGAATTGAAACACTTATGAAAATAAATGGTATAGAACAAGGTTAAGTGTGTTGTACATAAACCCTGTAAAAATTTGAATCAATAGTATATATTATTTTCAAAGAAAAAGTTTCAACTTCTTTAGGTGTATCCTGTGAAAATCCTGTGTGTCCTTAAGGCAAAGTCACAACTTATTTTCATTTCATTTATTAAGTCAATGGAATATATAAATTTAAAGGTTTGTTTCAAAGTGCAAAGTTTAAAGGTTTGTTTCAAAGTGCAGAATTCAATAACATGGTTCGGATTTTTATTGAAAGCAATTTCATTAATAGAATTAATATCATTACACGCGCGATTTAAAAAACTATTTTGGGCATAGTTAGTGCGATGACAAGGAGTGTTAAAAATATAATGCTTATAGCGAAGTATTCTACGTGGCACATAAAACGATATTTGAGACAACAGCTCAGGACAGTCAATTTTTCCAGTAACTATATCATATACAGGGTGTCCGCCGGGAAGGTATACTACTTTGTTTTGCCGCCATTTTGGTAAACATTAGTCTTGACTGTTCATATTTGGCAGTCGTGAAGTAGACACGTGGCAAATTTATTATGGAAAAATATTCGATAAACCAGTGTGTTTTAATCGTTAAAACATTTTATCAAAATCAATCATCGATTACTGTGACGATGAGAAAGTTACGTGAAATTTTTGGGAGAAACAACGTGCCAACAAAACGCACTATTTATCGTGTAGTGAATGATTTCGAAGAAAAAGGGTCTGTAGGTGATAAGCCCAAGCATGGACCCCAACGTACTGCAAAATCGGCTGAAAACATTACTGCTGCTCAAGAAAGTGTTCAAAACAATCCATCAACCTTAATTCGTCGCGTGCTCATTAGGTTGGTCTTCAAAGAACAACTTTGGCCACAATTTTGCACAAGGATATGCATTTGTTTCAATTTAAGATTCAGTTGACACAAGAGCTTCTTCCACAAGACGATTTACGCCGCCGTCCATATGCCAATAGGATGTTACAGCTCGTCCATGACAACCCCAATTTTCATGAAAAAATCATAATGATTGACGAGGCACATTTTCATTTGAATGGATATGTGAATAAACAGAATAGCCAGTTCTGGGCAATGGAAAACCCTTAAATTATTCATCAGTCACCTTTGCATCCATCAAAAAAGACAGTCTGGTGTGCAATTTGGTGAGGAGGAATCATTGGAACTTACTTCTTTGAAAATGAAAACAGCGTAACGGGGAGCGATATCGTGATATGATTGAAACCTTTTTAACGCCATAACTGCATGCTTTGGGCTTGATTAACATGTGGTCTCAACAAGACGGTGCCACATCGCATACAGCCAGGATTACAATGGAATTACTGCGAGACCTATTGCCACAACAAGTTATTTCAAGAAATGGTGATGTTGATTGGCCTCCACGGTCACCTGATTTGACTGCTCCGGACTTCTTTTTGTGGGGATATCTGAAAAGCAAGGTTTATGCAAACAAACCAGAAACGCTTGAGCAACTCAAACAAAATATTCGTGATGAAATTAATGAAATACCGCGTGAAATGTGTGAGAATGTAATGAAAAATTTGCTAGGGCTCGCATTTGTGAGGCTAACAGAGGCGGACATTTATCTGATATTGTATTCCATACATAATTGCCGACATTAAATAAAACACTTATCAATATAAGATCCATTCCCTTTCATTTAATCAAAAATTATAAACATACAAAGTAGTATACCTTCCCGACGAACACCTAGTAATGCAGACTGAAATTTACGTCAATTTTTTTAACGCTTCTAAACCTAAAAACAAACGTAAACGATGAAAGTGCATGTTTAAGAAATATTCGCTGCACTCTTCCAATACGGGAGATATGAATTTCACAATATGGACTTCATACTTCAATTTCGATCTAACATATGAAGTGTATAACAATCTTAACGTATTGGGATCAGAAAAATCTGAACAATTTCTCCTAATAAACGCAAGCATTGAATAAACTTTAGGAATTATGTAATTAATATGTGGAATAAAAGACAAGGTGGAATCAAAAACAACACCTAAATTAGTAATTGTGTCAGTTTTCTCCAAAATACAATTTCCCAACCAAAAAACTGATCGAGTTGGATTTCGAGATCGTGCGTAAGAAACGTGAAAACATTTCGATAAATTTAAATAAAGGCAGTTGAGCTCACACCAGTTAAGGAGATTATATAATTCATTTGCATATTCAAAACATCAGTAATGGAGCATACTTTATGAAATATTTTTAAATCATCCGCATAAATAATAAAATTGGCTTAAGCAAAACAATTTGTAACACCATTAATAAACAAATTAAATAAAAGCGGACCCAAAATCAATATAATTTTATGTTGATTACACTGCACAATAATTTCAAACTTTTTGCAAAATTTCGGGGTTCCGACGATTGATTCTTGTTAAGGAGGCCAAAAAAAATATACGTGTGCCGGCGTTTTGATAGTTTACATCGGAATTTAATTTTAGAGGCGGTTTCCCAGCTCTGGCCTGTTCTTACAGCTTATCGGTATATAAAACTATGTTTTCTTTACATCTGAGGTGTAGGGTATGTTCAGCAACTTTGTAGATAATGGTATGACAAATATTTTTGTAGAGCATATTAACCCTCTAACTCCCCCACATATCGGCATTTTTTGGCTAAGTTCTAACAAATGGTAAAAACTAACCCGAAAAAGGGGAAGGGCGGGAATGAAATGTTCTACAAAAATGTTGGGCATAAGATTATACTATGTATGTCAGAACACACTAAAGCCCAAAACTTAACACAAATACCAAAAACCAGACAAATTTAAGATTGCTCATCTAATTTCTAGTCAGCTTTTGTGATGACCTAAATAATATGTAGGTGATCCCAAAATCTGACTTATAATATGCTGGTCATCACAAAATTTGACTAGAAATCTGATGAGCAATCTTGAATTTGATTGTTTTTTGGTGTTTGTGTTAAGTTTTGGGTTTTGGTGTTCTGACATATATAGTAAAATTTTATGGCCAACATTTTTGTAGAACATTTCATCCCCACCCTTCCCATTTTTCAAGATGCTTTTTACAATTTGTTAGAATAAAGCCAAAAAATGCCGTTATGAAGGCGAGTTAGAGGGTTAATATGTTCTTCAAAAATATTTGTCATACCGTTATCTACATAGTTGTTGAACATACCCTACACCTCAGATGTAAAGAAAACATAGTTTTATAAACCGATATGCCGCAAGAACAGGCCAGAGCTGGGAAACTTAAACCGCCTCTAAAATGAAATTCCGATGTAAACTATTAAAACGCCGATACACGTATATTTTTGTTGGTCTCCTTATCGTCGGAACCCCGTAACTTTTTTTCTGTTGAACTGTGTTATCAAAGTAGTCCACGTTTAGGGTTTAATATTTTTGTAAATATTTTGAAACTTTATTTCATTCCAAAGTATTTATTTTTTAATTTTTTCAAAATTTCGATTTCGACTCTGAGGTGAATTATCTTTTCTAGCAAAATAATTTAAGGTTTTCAATCAGAAAATTTAAAAAATTTAAAAATAAGCAGTGTCCAATAGCGGTCTCTTGTTTTAAGAGGGTTATGTTTATCTAGCAAACATTCCTACTGGAATGACTCATATACACAATAGTTGTAGTTCTGTTGCTACAACAAGAAGGTTATCTAAATGAAAAACAAAAAACTACCGGAAGATAAGTCCAACAAATAATATTTTATTTTTGTGCTAGCGTACGAAGAAATAGTAGTTTTTATGCTACAGCAAAAAGGGCTTTGAAATTTTTTTGTTATTTCTCAGTTGAAAAAAAAAAAAACAGCCACAAAATTGTTCTATCTCTATAAACGGATGTGGTTGAACAGAGTTACATTGCACATTTTCATAACAGTGCAACAGCTATAGATGCAACAACATTATACGACATGGTAAAAAATAAACACAGTAGGTATCTTTTTCTATTATGGATACAAAATTTAAAACTTATTGGAAATCTCTAAACATTTCTCATAAACATTTTGAAATTCAAAATTATAAAGGCAAATGATAAAATTTGTTCTGATGGAATTCGTTGAAGACAGCTTCAAAAAAGAAAGGAAAATTTAAAGTTAAAGTCAAATGCATAATCTAAACTATAAAAATAAATGCCAGCCTAATGTGTTTGTAATGGCTTGTATATATGTATTTTGTGTTTATTTGATTGTGTGTATTGATGCAGTGGATAAATGGCAAATGTCGAATCAGGAAATTGCATGTACAAAATATTGTAGCAATGTTATTTAAGTGAGTGGCTTGTATTTTTATAAAAGCTACACTTTCTAAAATAGCGCAATCATGTTAACTGATAAAACAAAATAAGGTAAAACGTTTGCCAAAAAAAAACACACACACACACATTCACACAGAATCCGAAACAACATTAAACATATGTACTACCAGTAAGCAAAACATTGACGTATTTAAGGTCATTTTGTACAAATTTTTCTGAAAAAAAAATTTCAATAGAAAATGTTTATTTGCCGCAAACATTTAGAACAGCTAAGCAAAAAACAAACGTCTAACACATATTGTTTTCTTATTTCCGCTTTTTTTTTTGTAGGGAAGTTCTTCCACCCCAACCGCCGCTACTGTTGCAGCTGCTGTACCAGCACCACCACCGCGTAACATTTTTCCGGGAGCCCCGCCCCCAGCTCCAACGGTCACTTTAAAAGGGGCTCCTCGACTACCAGCCATGAATAGTCCAGCAACAGCTGCTGCCGCCGCTGCAGCTGCAGCAGCCGCAGGTGGCTTAGCTGGTACACCATACCGTGGTGCCACTTGGACACCACAAGGTTATACGCCAGCTGCAGCCGCCGCAGCTGCTGCTGCCGCCGTAGCCCAGCAGGCATATCGTTATACAGCCCCAATGCCGCAGCCAGCATATGCCGCATATACACCACATACTACAACAGCACCAGCAACAACAACGGTGAGTACCACAATCAATTTAAAAATAAAATTATTTGAAAAGTTATCTTATTCAATACGTATCACGATGGGTTTCCTCTAGGGAATACCAAATCTCATACTTTTTCCGGGAAAGCTGGAAATTTTTATTGGATTCCTGTGATAACAGGATCCTGCTAGAAATGTAAATAATAAGATTTTTTTTATGAATTTTTAAATTTTTATAAAGAAAATGTCTTAATGACTTCAAATTTTGCAGGTCATTTTTTATGTTCCAGGTCGATATTTTTTAACCGCCATTTCTGTTTGGTTGACACTTGTCAGTTTATATTTGACAGTTGTTTAGAGCAGTCGATAACAATTTATTATAAAGAATCTAACGCACCAACAACTTGTTAAAGTTATTAAAACATAAAAAAAATATAAAAACTCCCAGTTTTGGCGAAAAGTCATTATGAGCGACGAGACACATTTTGACTTGGCTGGTTTTGTTAATAAACAGAAAAGCCGCCCATCAAAAACATAGTATCAACCAGGCTGGTAGTCTAATTACTTCTGTTCGTCCAAAAAGTAATGGGTATTCATTATTGTTTGGCTGTTCGTTACTGTAAGAGTAATGACCACCCATTACTTTGTGTTTTCTTTTTTTGTAAATGTGAAGATAATAACTACTCATTGCTTTTGAGACATCGCGAACAAAAGTAGGCTGGTAAGTAGTTGAAACCATGTTTTTGCTGGGCACTACTGGGAAACTGAAAATCCTCAATTGACACACCAACGACCTTTACACCCTCGTATTTTGCGAGAACTTTTTCCCGGCCGCATTATGGCCCCCTCGATCTCCTGTTTGGACTGCCCCCGACTACTTTATTGGGGGTATTTCAAGGGAAAGGTCTTCGGCAACAATTCAGATGCTAAAGAACAACATTATTAAAGAAATTGTAGCAATAACACCCGTTATATGCCAAATTTTTATGCAAAATATTATTAAAACAGCACAAATTTGCGCAGCAGCCAGATGGGGCCATTTAGCCGATATTATATTTTATACATAATTGTTTGAACCAAACTTGCATGCAATAAATTATTTAAATATTGTACCGTTTAAGATTTATTAAAAATAAAATACATCGGATTGAAACATAATAAACACCCTGTATTTTTTAATTTCTTTGAATTTCCTTTAAATCCAATTATATTTTAGAAAAATTATATGAAGTAAACACACCATTTCGTAAATTTTTTCAATTGTTTTTGGGTGTAGAGACCTCAACTGGGCGTGCAGAACGTTCGGCATCTTCCGTGTTTGTAAGGCCATAACGAAAGTCAGTAAACCATTTTTTTTTACTATTGAAATCGATGGTGCAGAGTCCCCATAGTATTTCTCAAGCTTTCCCTTGGTTGATTTGACGGTTTTTTTCGAAAAAAAATATAATGTCTAATGAGCACTTTTCACTTTTATCCATTTTAAAACAAAATCCACAAGGTTGTATGTTTTGAACATCTATTAAACGCAAAGTAAATGACGGAACCTGCTCAAAATTCGACAGTAGTCTATTAACAGGTGGTATTTGATGGGAGCAGTGTTGCATTTCAGATAACTACGAGGGAAGTTCGATAAGTCATGGACTTATTAAATTGCATTTCTTTGAAATTCATCTCAATTTTATATATGACCATATAAGCATACATAAATAATATATGAGCTCTGCGGATCCGAATTTATATGGTCATATATGAGATCATGTATGGTCATATATGTTTATATATGAGCATATTTTAATAATATATGAACATTGCGGACCCGAATTTATATCTTCGTATATGAGATCATGTATGATCATATATTGCACCATGTAAGGACGTATATGACCATGTATGTTCATACATATATTTCAATTTTTACATGGGTGGGAAATTAAATTTAAGAATTTAATGCATTAGAATAAACAAATCTGATTTAAAGCCAAAAAAATTCAATAAATTTTGTTAAATAAACAAGGTTTCCTGTTAAGAGACATAAAATTTAGAGGGCATAAGTGAATTCGATAGAATGAGTGAGTTTGAACCTCTTTAACCACCCAGAGAATTGATTGGTTGCAATTCGATCAAAACCATAAACATTTATTTGTAAGGATTTAATATTATTTGGAATAACCTAAAATTCATTAATAAAGCAAAAATGTATTGGGATTGGTAATTCCAATCATCTTTAAAAATAAAATTCGTATTTGTGTGCGGTGAAAGCAACCATTTCCTTAGTGAATATATTAGTAATTTAGAACAATCTGTAAAATTGTCGATATTCAAAATTGGTAACTACAGGTACGGTTATTCTGATCAAATATATCATTTAATTAGGGTATCAGTAGAAGCAACCGAACTGTGGATTGTGTTGATAATAGACGTCACTAATGATTGGTATTGATAAACAAATTTTGTACTAATATTTGTTTTCCTTGCAAATTGTTTAAATTCAAAATTAGCCAACAAAATTTATAAGTGTTTGTGGTGTGGTGGGTAGAGAGGTAGCTCAGTACTCCGAATTTCCAAGTTCAAATCCCGGAAAAGGCAAAAATTTCAAAAATTATATTTTTAATTAAAATAAAATATTCAAAATTTTAAATGGCAAATATATCAAAGAAAATTAAAGTAAGTTGTGGTGCAGTAGACAAGAGTTTGAACTATAAATCTGATTGCCCAGGTTCAATACCGGACAAATCTAAAAATAAATTTTTTTTAAATAAAATTTTGTGGAAATATTATTTCCGTGGAATATAAATATTAAATTGTACAACTGAATATATAAAAACTAAAAATATAATTTAATATGAAAACAGTTGTCGTAACCGCCAAAATTCGATTGGCAACAAATTCGGTGGACACAACTGATACTGTTTTCTCGATGAAGTTCTAACTGCATCCATTACATTGTATTATCAACAGAATTCTGTTGATAATACAAATCTTTTTTCTGTGTACCTTACTAAACGAATGAGTGACTACATGTATTTTGTTTTTGTACACTCCAGAAAACAAAGTTAGTAGAAAAATTTGTAAACAGTTTTCAATCCCACTTTAATATTTTTGTACTGATATTTATTATTTAACAAATCTTTTTGCTATTTACATTTAACAAATTACAGAATATTAACAAATTTTTGTTGCTAATTTCAGCAAAAATTTGTAAAATATTTTTGAAAACCGATTAAAATTAGCAAAAATAGTTTACTAATTTAAAAAAAATGGATATTGAAGGAAATGTTATTTATAATAATTAAAACTTACACCTACAAACTTAAATTGCCTTAAAATGTTACATAGACCATAAAAAGGGATAGGAAGTTCAAAAATCAGACCTAAAAAGAATTAATTTTTGACCTTAAAAGCAAAAAAAAAAATAAATAACTAAAATATTTTCCAAAAAAGAAATTACCAAATTAAAACAAAATGATAGATTTCTTTATGCTTTTAAAATTTTTAAGCCATTTATTTTTTTTTTTAATTTTGTCTAAAATATTTTATGAAAAAAAAAAACAAGTAAAAAAGGGCTAAATTCGGCTGTGCCGAATCTTTGAATACCCTCCACCAATATCCTAAAAAGATGTTCTCTTCTGTTTTTGATACAAATAATATAAAAAAAACTTTAAAAGTAAAATTATATAGGTGAACAAATTTTTTGAGGTGAAAAACTTTTTTAGATGTGAAAAGAATTTTTTTTGTGGAAAAAAAAATTTAGAGGTGTAAAAAAAATTTTTAAGGTGAAAAAATTTTTTTTTGGTGAAAAACAATTTTAGTGGTGGAAAAATGTTTGAGGTGAATACAAAATATTAATTGCTAAGCGACTGGTGAAAAAATATGAGAAAATATGTTATGTACCAGTCGCTACTATGAAATTGTACTAAATTTGTATAGGCAATTTAGAGGCACCTTTACATTTTCACTAGTTTTTTTTAAACATGGACTGCACAAAAAACACTTTTTAAAGCATAATTTTTGTCAAATACTCGATTTCGTTCCGGTTAATGGGAACTAGCTCTGCAGCTGAATATGCCTAATGGAGAGAATGCACTTTCTGATGCGCCACGTATTGATAAATAGTTGTAACGAATGTTCTTTCTTTAAAAAATTGAAGTGTGTTTGTCTAATGGAGAGAATACAGCAAAGAAATTTATTTGTTAAAAAAGAACATGAGTTGTAACTATTTGTCAATAGATGGCCCACCATAAGGTGCATTCTCTCCATTAGGCATATTTTTCTGCAGAGCTAGTCTCCATTAGCCAAATTGTGCTACAATATGCAGTAGAATATTATTGATTTTCTATTTTCTTTCTAACATAAATGAATATTTGCCAAAAACTATAAAAATATATGTTTTATGTGCATATTATACCTTAATTTTTTAAATCAATATTCATTTAGATGTTTAAGAGCACAATATCGCACTTTATTCATCTGTATTTTTTTATAAAAGAAAAAATTAACATAAATATACATTTGTCAATGCCTCAATTCTCAAAAATTCAAATGGAATTAAAAAAATACTATTTTCCTCTATGAAAATTTCTTTTTTGATATAAAAATGTGAAAAAAATGCTTTTATTACGTCAAACATTTAAAAAATTGTCTTTAAAATTATGTAATAAGTCTACTAGCAACATCTGAATGCATTATAATTTTTAAGTATGTAGTTAATTTAATATTTTTGGTAAATAAATTGATTAAAAGCTTAATTCAAGGCTATATCGCCATGGGGCAGGATATAGTTTTAATGTGATTTTGCGCCACCTATTCAAAAGTAGCGGCACTAAACCAATTATGCATTTTGCTCTTTCTTTATATATGAATTTCTTTGGACCTAGCCATGGGGCCAAAGACATTTATACATAAAGATAGAACTAAATACATAATTGCTTTAGTGTCTATACTTAGCAGTAGATGGCGCTTAAGTAAATAGATAACAATACCCTGCGCCATGGCTAGGTCGCATGGCCCTGGATTTGGCTTTCAATTGTCTTACTAACCACAGGTATGATACATATTTAAAATTCTAGTACATTAAGCTGTCACTAACAGACTTATTTCAAAATACTAAAGTCAATTTTTGAAATGTTCGACGTGATAAAAGCATTTGTTTCACATTTTCTGTAAAAAAAAAACAAATTTTCATCTATCAAAATGGTATTTTTTCGTTAAATTTGTATAGTTTTGATGTATTGAGGCATTGAAAAATTGGAATTTTTTCAGATGCGCCACCTATTGGGAAATAGTTTCAACTAATGTTCTTTCTTTAACAAATTAATGTCTTTGATTTATGTAACAGAACTTTTGTTATTTAGTTTTAGTAATGTTATTTACAGAGGTCTGCTCTGTTAGCGACTTTAACATTTTTACTTACTTAACAGAAAAAAAAATAGATACAGAAAAATTGTACCAATTTGTATGGAAAATTTAGAGGTATCTTCACATTTTCACTCATAACTTTTGAACCGCTTGACCGATTTTGCTCATTTTAAATACCAAACTGCTCGGGAGGATGTTTAATAATCTGGGTAAAAATAGGCAACCCCGCTTGCGTCTTCGCGTCGTGATCGCCTTTTCAACAGACAGACAGACAGACGGACAGACAGACGGACAGACAGACGGACATCGCTAAATCGACTTAAAATTGCATAAGGATCACGAATATATATACTTTATGGGGTCTTAAACCTATATTTCGACATATTACAAACGGAATGACAAACTGATATATACCCTCACCATATATGTATGGTGGAGGGTATAAAAAATAAATTTGAAATTTTGTACTAATATTAATAATATTTAGTAATTTTTTTTGCTGATTTTAGCAAACCGATTTTAAATTTCACTTTACAAAAAGTTTACTAAAATTTAGTAGCGGCAGCTAATTTTTTCTACAACAGACATGTGTTGCTAAGATTAGCAAAAATCATAACACTGGGCTCAAATTAGCAAATTTTGCGTAAATTTTCAGTTGCCATAACAGACTTTTTTTGGTGAGTGTATTTTGCATGTAGTTTGCTACTGCTTATTTATTTATTTTATTAAACATATAATTACAAATTATATTTTAATACCCTAATCGAGCACTAGCAACGAAGGCCTTCAGCTCGTTGTAGCGAAAACAGACCAGAGTCTCTGGTGGGAATCGAACACACGACCACCGCACTGATAAGCTAGCACGCTACCAACTAGCCTACCGGGGCGCTCAAAGTTTGCTATTGTATTTTCGTGCGTCTGAAGCAAAACGTCATATGGAAACACCGCCTACAGCAGAATTATATTGTAAAACTTCGAGTTTTTTAATATTGTACGCATATATAAACCAGAGGCTCAACTAGCAATAAAAAGTTTTTTAATAAATAATTTTTCTTTATTTTTTTTTTATAAACTCAACGGCATATCGATGACCATAAGTTGAGAACACATAACTGATATATTTTTCCTGCTTGAGAAATTTTCGAATAATGATAACAAACGACATCTATACACTGAAGGAATTATCTACATGATAGCATTAAACAATAATGATTAAACCTTTTCATTAAAAACTTTCATTAAATGAATGTTGTTTTTCATAAAATTTACATAAAATTTTATTTGAAGTTTCATATACAAAATAAAAAAGTTTCATAAAAAGATCTAGTTTCGTAAAATATATTAAACTTTTCATTAAATTTAAGTAATATTTTAAGCACTTTATAAAGAAATCTTTATTAGTTTACTGCAAAATTTTCATTATAATTCATTCAATAAAATACTCTCTGGTTATCATAAACAAAAGTTGTTTGATGTACTTTATTTTTAATATAAAAATATGGCAGTTAAGAGCTATCAACTTATGATCAGCCGTATATATATTTATGTATTTCGTTATTCTGTCAGTAGCAATATGTTTAAATACGCAATAAATTTAAATGAATCCCTTCACTTGTATTGTCCTTTATAGTATTAGTTACTGTAAGAAAACTTAAAAAGTACTTAGCTTTTCTTACAATATAAGTTTGCTGTAAAATGAATATTTTGAAAAAAAAATCTAGGAATTTAATTTCTATTAAAAGATTTTAATTGATTTAATTCACTATAAAAGCAAAACAAACTAATTTAGTTAATTAGTGGATTTTTAAGGGTCTAATAATTTTCCTTAAGTGTGATATACTCGTACCTATGACAGCAAATATATAAAGGGTGTCCCAAGAAGAACGCAATTTTTAAATTTTAAATAAAACACAGATATTTAAAAAAAAATCGTGAAACTTTATTATATCGTAAAGTAGACAGAATGAGGTTATGTATGGAACAATATATCGTGCAGATGGCCGCCGCGGCTTTGCTGGCATGCACGCGATCTTTTAATGAAATTTTCAATGACCGTTTTGCATGAATGCTGCGGTATTTCATTAATGCAGCGTCCAATTTCCTCTTTTAAGGCTTGAGTCGTCGTCGGCTTATTCGCGTAAACCATCGACTTCAAAAAACCCCAAAGAAAAAATCTAATGGTGTTAAATCGCACGATCTAGGCGGCCAATTCTGATCTCCAAAACGCGAAATAACACGACCGGGAAATGACTGATGCAGCAATTGAATTGTTTCTCTGGCTGTATGACATGTGGCGCCGTCTTGTTGGAACCACATGCCCTCCACATTCATTTCTTCAATTCTAGGCAAGAAAAAACTGGTTATCATTTCACGATACCGAACACCATTGACTGTTTGCGCTTGACCTGCCTCATTTTCATAAAAAAAGGTCCAATGATTCCTTCAGCCCAAAAACCACACCACACAGTGACACGTTGAGGATGCATTTGCTTCTCGTGAATCACTCGAGGATTTTCCTCACCCCAAATGCGACAATTCTGCCTATTGACGAAGCCATCAAGATGAAAATGGGCCTCGTCACTGAAGATGATTTTATCGGCAAAATCAGCATTTTCATGTTGTCTCTCCAATACCCAATTAACGAACTCCCTTCGCTGTCCATGGTCAGCTGGCTTCAGTTCCTGAGTCAATTGAACTTTGTATGCATGAAGATGCAAATCTTTCGTCAAAATTCGCTGCAAAGTGGATTTGGATACACCAATTTGCTGAGCTCGGTGTCGAATTGAGGTGGATGGAGTTTGAGCGACATCATCACGTACAGCTGCGACATTTCCGGTCGATCGACCTGGTCGATGGCGCGTTGTTGTCTTTACATCACTAACAGACCCAGTTTCGGCAAATTTATCCATTAATCTCTTTACAGTTGACTCTTTTGGAGCATTATTGTGACCCCAAATTGATCGCAATTTGCGAACTGTAGCCGCAAAACTTTCACCATTTTGGTAAAACAATTTCACAATGAGAATGCGTTGTTCATTCGTGTAGCGCTCCATTTTTACTAACCTCGTACCTTCTACTAGCAAACAATAACAATTGTTCAAATGTCAAACAATGACACTTCGAATGTTGCCAGATTTAAAAATTGCGTTCTTCTTGGGACACCCTTTATTTTAAGCGGTTGTAGAAATAACTCTCCCCATCACCTGTATTTATAATACATACAAACGAAGGAAATTTTAATAGAAAATATAAAATATTCACCTATAATTCATCCTACAATATCAGTTGACATTTACAATGAATTGATTTTACCAATTGGTTACGATGGTAAACAGTAAAACAATAAAGATCCTTTACTTTGTCCAGTAACATTGGTAATAACAGGTGGGTGGTGAACTATGTACGTTTGTGGATAATCCATCAAATATTTTTTTTTGTTTAAATACATATGAATCTTATGAAATGTATTGATTGACTAGTGGAGTGTGTTTTTAATTCAATCTCGTCTAACCATTCATATTTTTTTTTAAAGTATTTTCTGTTATATACACTAGGACAGGGGTGGTAAGTGCATGCAACTAGCGTGCCAAATTATAACCATTTTTTTAGGTAGGTGCTGTTTACAGTTTACAGTTATGCATAGCACAATAATATACAATCAATCAAATATTCTTAGATAAAAAAAAAACAGTATGTGACTGAGGTGCGGAAATATTAAAGAACCCAAGACAAAATTATAAAAATGTAAAATTTATAAAAAAAAATATGAAGTATTTTTAGGGAACATCACTGGTGTAGACGCCAATTTTGTGCAAACTCTTGCGGGTAGGGTGAAAAATGTTCTAAAAACTCACCATTTGTGGCCTGTCCAAAAACCATCATCTAAAAATCTCACACTTAAAATATTAATGTATTTCCTGCTGTGAGGGATTATTCATCACTACCCATTAGACCGTACCACCTTATAGGCAAAAAAAAAAGTTCACCGTACACCCTCAAATATAAAGTATTTTAACAAGAAAATTTCGAAAAAGTTTTTTTTTTGGCTGAACGTAGGGGTCGCCATTTTATATTTTTCGTTATATCTTCGCCATTTACCGTCGGATCTTAAAGTGTTGTATATCAATGTTTTTTGTCCCGCGGAGACCGATGTTTTCCTCGAAGGAGCCATTGGCCTCAAGTAACCCGTTCTAGTATTAACCCACCAGATCTCAGTTGCTACCACCTTAATGTACTACCCTAATATTTTAAAATTAAAGCTCGCAAAAAAGCAATAAACTTTTGCTAGAAAATTATTCCAATAATTTCAGCGGAACTATTATTTTATTTTTTTTTAATTTTTTTTTGCCGAATGTAGGGCATTTTTAATTTTTTGTCATATCTTCTGTATTTACAGTCGGGTCTTAAAGGGTTAAAGGGTTTGTCGCAATGATACCAATTTGTTGCATCAAAAATCATTGACCTCAAGCACCCTTTTATACTACTTAAGGGGTAACACCTATGTAAAAAGCCTATATATAAAAACTTCCTTTTTTTATTTTTTTTATTTACGGAGATGTGTTAACAAAGATTGGTTTTCACAAGATTTATGAAGGAGTACAAAAAAATATTTGTTTTACACAAAGTTTTACAAAATGATAGTATATTTACAATAGAGGTCCACGGCACGCAGCATTACTTAATCAATTTTTGGTGGATTTCTCTGAAATTTATAATGCATATGGAAAACTAAATTATCTATGGATGCGCGTAGGAGTTTTTGATAGGTCAAATACTTTTTGACTTAGAGCTGTTTTTTACGAGTATAAAAAATAGATATTTTGACTTTAACACTTCGCTGTTTTGTCAAAAATTAATATACCCAAAAACTCATACGCTTTTCTCTAGATAATTTAGTTTTCTATATAAAGTGTATGTTTCAGAGCGATCCACCTAAAATTCGGCAAAAAAAAAAAAAAAAGAAAACATTTTCGAAATTTTCTTGTTAAAATACTTTATATTTTAGGGTGTACGGTGAACTTTTTTTTGAGGTACGGTCTACTACCCATGTAAAAATTTAAATAAAGGGTGGTTAAATATTTAGAGCCGATGTTGATTTTGAATAAAATACAAATTATTTAGGAAATTATTGTAATTTTTTTTATTATGATAATATGATATGGTTCAATTATGTATGGAACAAAATATCGGCCAAATGGCCGCCGCGACCTCGGCGGCACACCTCCATCTGATGGTCGAAATATTCGATGACGCTGAGGCATAATAAAGGTTTTATGCCGTTAATGAGCGGAATTATCTCATCCTTTAGCTCTTGAATTGTTGCTGGCTTATCGACGTACACCTTTTCTTTCAAAGAAGTCCAACGGTGTCAAATCATATGATCTTGGCTGCCAATTGACATCGCCACCACGTGAGATAACACGGCCATTGAATTTGTTGCGCAAAAGAGCCATTGTTTCGTTAGCTGTGTGGCAAGTGGCACCGTTGTGTTGAAACCACATATCGTGCACATCCATATCCTCAATTTCTGGCTTCAAGAATTCCGTTATGATCTCGCGATAGCGAACACCGACTGCGAGTCGAGGTTGACGGTTATTCTGCCACACTATCGCGAACAACAGCAATGTTTTCCGCAGAACGAACTTGGCGAGCATGCACAGGTGTTTTCTCATTTCCTACAGACCCGATTTGTAGAAATATGTGCACAATTATCCCGATTGTGGACACATTTAGTCGATTATGCTGACTAAAACAATCACAAAGTGCATTTTGATTCGAACGCCCATTTTCATAATAATCCTGAATAACTTTAACGCGTTGCTCGATTGTGTATCTTTCTATGGTTTAAATTGAGAGACTTTTAGCTGTGGTTCACATTCAACATCGGCCCTTAAAATTTAACCACCCTTTATAAATAAACATACATGAGATTGTATATGATTATATATGTATGTGATCATACATGGGCATGCATGATCATATACGCCTATATATGGTTCATATCTTTGAATGTTCATATATGTTCGAATGTATATATGTTCATGTATGACCATACATCAGCCATATATTAGCATATATTTTGATAAATGACATCATGTATAGTAATATATTAAGTCATATATGGACGTATATGACCGTCAATGTCCATGCATGATCATATACAATCCCGTATATGATCATATATGTTCATTCATGGGTTTGGATATCATCATACATGGGCATACATGTTCATTTATCTTCGGATCTGAAATTTTAGGGTACATGTCCGTATATAAACTCATATATAAATATATACAATCCTATTTTTCCTTTTTTACTTATATATGATTGGCTTAAAATTATCTTTTTAATATCTCATATATGTTCATATATCATTGACTTAAATGTCAGATTTCAGGTTTGCTTATTCATAAGCTATATAATTTGAAAATCAATATGTTTTTAAAAAGTCTTATTAAAATGAATTGGAATAAAAAATATCATTTACTTTTCCATCAAAAACAGTGCATTTATTTCAAAAGAAATTTGTTTTATTATATGAGCATGTATGAAAAATATTTAAAATGTTAGCATATGAAGATATACGATCTCAAATATATGACCATATATGACAATATACAGGTTGGTTGAAAAGTTCCTGCGCTCACCAAGAGATGGCACTGCTAGTTCCAAACTTTTTTTCTCAAGTTGGTTTAACTGTCCTGAGAACACATGCAAAGTTTCAAGTCATTCTGTCAATCCTTTCTTTGTTTACAAGCCATTTGAAGTTGACTTGTCATTGATTTTCTTTTTAATATGGAAACAATTTAATATCGTGCAGTCATTAGAGTCTTTGTTTTGAAGGGTTTAAAAGCAAAGGAAATTTATGAACAATTGTTAGAAGTGTATAAGGATTCCTCACCTTCAAAACGCACCGTTGAATTTTGGGCTGGTGAATTTAAACGTGGTCGTACCAGCCTTGAAGACGATCCAGCAGAAATCATTGAGCAGGTACATAATATGGTTAGTGAAGATCCAAGTTTGACTAAGCGTGAAATTGCTAATGCCATAGGCATCTCAGACGAGCGAGTACTCCATATTTTACATGAAGAATTACGTATGAAAAAACTGTTTGGAAAGTTAGTGCCACACACATTAACAATTCAACAAAAACTGGATCGAAAACAAATTTCTCAGCGTAATTTGGAGCGTTTTAAGCTGAATAAAACCGACTTCTTGCGTCGTTTTATATCTATGGATGAGACTTGGATCTACCACCATGATCCTAAATTGAAATAAGAACGTTTACAGTGGACTGAAGCTGGTTGTTCAGCTCCAAAGCAGGTGAAGTCACAACGATCAGCAAAGAAGGTTATGGCATCAGTTCTTTGGGATGCAGAAGGAATTTTGTTGATTGAATATCTTTAGAAATATAAAACAATAAACTACGAATATGATTGCAGCCTTTTGGATCAGCTGGATGAAAAAATTCGTGAGAAAAGACCTGGTTTAAAGAAGAAAAAAATAATTTTTCATCAAGACAATGCACCTGCTCACAAAAGTGTTTTGACGATGGCTAAATTTAAAGAATTAAAGTACGAATTCCTTGAACATCCACCGTATTCACCAGATTTGGCTCCCAGTGACTACTATCTCTTCAGAAATCTCAAACAATTCCTTCGTGGAAAGCATTTTTCGTCGAATGAAGAGGCCATAGCAGCCGTAGACGGTTATTTTGCAGAGCTTCCGGAAAACCATTATAAAGATGGGATAAAATTATTGGAAGATCATTGGAACAAGTGTTTTGAGCTTCTAGGAGATTATATTGAATAAAAAAATATATTTCGTAACAAAAACAGTATTCTTTCATTTCGAGCGCAGGAACTTTTCAACCAACCTGTAACCTCAGTTTTCGAATATAGACATGAACATATGAGACTACATGTATCTATAATAATATATTATTATTTTCACCTGGGTAGTAATATTAGGGTTAAAAAGTCGAAAGGTGTCCAATTAACACCCTGTCCCAACTATTTTAATAAAGAAACTGAAACTTAATTTGCAACATCTACTACAAAAAGTTTAAACAAATTTTAATCTGAGTGTAGGCGTTGACCGTATTTCCTTGCTAGCAAGATATTACAATATTCAACGAAACTTCGGAAGTTTGGGGTCAAGTGTCTACAAGTCACCACTTTTGTCGACTATTTTGGGTGACTTTTTGGTGACATGTCCACAAAGCGTCTATACTTTTTACATTTCTTTTTTGCAGCTGCAAAGCTGTGCTTGTTTTTGATTTTTTTTTATTGTTTTATTTTGTTGAAATTAAATTTTTTAATAAAAATATAAGGAATAATGAATTTAAAAGTTAAATATACAAATTTGAACAAAATTTATAATGAGCAAAAAACTTGTGAACAAGAAAAAACAATCAATTTTGTATAAAAATAACAACAAAGAGGCAACAATTTTTAGTAAATAGTGGAACTTTAGAGATTTTGTGGAGCCTTATGAGGATTTTAGGGAGCCTGTGGAAGATTTTGTGCAGTCTTTTAAAGATTTGTCTACTCCAAAATTAAATTTGCACGAATTTTTTTTGTACCTTAATTAAATTTATAAAAAAAAAAAAATTATAAATAAAATATCTAATTTAACAAAATAAATTCTTATTTCCTTCTTAACTTCCAAAAGTGTAGACTAGAATTACTAAAATGTACTAGTGAATCTCTGGTTCCAATATCAACACCTAGTAAATAGTTGTGTAGATTCGCAATGACACGCACATGTTAAATGTCTACAGCAGAAAGCGTTGGCTGGGGCATAATTAGTCAGTAGTACTGGTGACAAAGTCAATAGTGAATCAGTACAGTTTCACTATCGACATTTTCTACTGGATACCTATTTTTGGAATTTTCATACTTAAACATGTGTGTGCACATTCATAAGTATGAAAACTCCAAATGACATTTGTGCGTGTGCAATCATGTTGATGAGTAAATGCTTCCGATTTAAACAAATTGGTATTGAAAGGTACACTTAAAATAATACATCAGTAAAAAAATTTGTGAAATGTGTTTCAAATCGATTTGACAAATTTTTTTTTGTTGAAAAACTAAACAAGGTACATTTAATACAATACCAAAAATCGGGTATAATACGGGTGTTCATTTTCTTTCAATGAAACGATACATAATTTTAATGAAACATTTTCCTAAAAAATATTATTTTAAAAACAAATTTTAAAATTTGTTTTTTTTTTTATAATTTTTTACATTTTTGTTTTATTGTTTTTATTAGCAACTTCTTCGATAGGGGGAGTAGTAAAGCGGGAAGCTATCAAAGTAGGCTTCTGTCATTACCATACAAATTTGACATAAGTAACTTTGGCATTAACACTTAACGTTGGTTAACGTTTGATAGCTTGCCGCATAAACACAGCTAATATAATACACAATTAATTCATAGGCATAAGTCTTTGACTTATGGCTTCAATAAAATTATAAAACCTGCAGCGGTTAAAGTTGAAAGGATTTATGATTTATAAAAGTATTTTATATGGGAGAAAATTAATAATTCTTTTTTTTTTAAAGTGTAGAATATCCAGTATAAACAACAACAACAGAAAAAAATATATACATTTAATAAGCAGTTGTTTCCGCATTTAAGAAACTCATTGTAAATGCGATGAGGTAAAAATACTATAATGGTATGATTTCCGTTTTAGACACAAATATTTATTTTTTTTCTCCTTTTTTTTATAGTTTAAGGGTTGGTCTTCTTTTTCGTTTTGTTCTTCAACGTCATAAAATGAAAAGTTATTGTGAGTATAGCGCTGGAGGTGGAAGAAATGCTAAATGTGCTACAATAAATTCCATTGATTTGTTAAATTAGTTTGGTTTTATGTTTATCTTTTTATATATCATTTAACAAATACCCATGAATACATATGTAAATGTCTAAGCAGATACTAAATCATATACAGTGATGTCTGGCAATAATGGATAGCGTGATGTAGTAGTAAAAATATTTTAAAAATTGCTTAAAATCCGATGACACTACTCAATAAAAATCGACTTTTTGCATTAACTTCCACTAAAACCTTTTTAAAGTATTTTTCAGAATAAGAGCCTTTCTTTTTTTTTTCTTGCCCCTAACTAAGGAAAAATAATTTATTACTCAATATTTTTTTTTTATTTTTTTTTATAAATTTTTTACTTAATCCATCTAATTTAACATTCGGTTCTCGAAAAAAAGTACTGCTGTTATTTTATCGATTTTCTAATTAGCAGGGACTGAAACCGAATCCGAACCCAAACGGGTTCAGGTTCGCTGTTTATAAAAACTTTGAACCCGAACCCGCTGAACCCAAAAACAGGTTCGCGTTCAAAAATATAAAAAAAACATTCTTATTGTTCATGGTGTAAGAAATGTTTGATAGAAAAATCATAAAAAAACATTACATTTTTTGCATTCCAGTTTGCAGTGCTTGACACTATATCCAGTCCTCCTTTTAAGCAAATACTTAATCAATGCAGAGCTATTTGCAAAAAATTGCGAACACAAAAATTTCTTCTTGAACTAAATAGCTAAACTTGAAAAAACCGTACTAGACTGTCAAACTAGATGGAATTCCAGTTATGAAATGCTTCAAGCTTAATTGAAATACAAAAGTTTTTGTTCGGAGTTACTGGATTTTATGAATGATATTTGGAATATTCACTAAAAAAAAGACATGAACTAAAATGTAATCAAAAATTTTCTTCAAAATAGTTTATAAATTGTCCTCAATTTAAGTAAAATTTTATTAAAACTTAGAAAAATTTTCTTAAAAAGAATAAAAATTCCTAAGTTTGAGGAAAAACGAAATAGTTTATATACTCAGAAATAGTTCACATTTTTCCTAAGCAATATTTCTTGATTTTAGGAAAAAACAAGTCAATTAAATGAAAATTTATTAATTTTAAGAAAAAACATCTTAATTTAAAAAAAAAATGCACACTCAAATGTAATAAAATTAAGTTTAATTAAAAAAAAAAAATTAGGACATAATTAACTCCCATTTAGTACAAAAACTGTGTCTAACTTAAATCGAGAAAGTACTTGAACTTAATGTGTGTTCATTTTTTGTTCGCGAGTAGTAAAATTAACTTTATTTTAGAAAGCCATTTCCAAATTCAGTTTTTCAGCATACCACTTTCTAATTTTGAAGAATTGTTTTCTAAAAATTAGTTTAGACAATTAAAAACAAAAAGTAATAATTTTTTTTTTCTATGTAATAATAAGGATTTACTTTATTTTAGAAACCGATGAACTATTTCTAAGGAAAATTTTCATGCGACTTAGTTCAGATAAATTTTAATAAAATATTCCTTTTTTCAAGTAAAAGTTTTCTAATTTTTAAAAAATAATAACATTTGGTATAGGATTTTTATTTGTTGGAAAACGTTTAAATTATTTTTTAATATTCTATTCCAAAAAAACAATCAATTTAAAACAAACCAGTTAGTTTTCCTAATTTTCAAGAAAAAATATTATTAAATAAAAGAAACTAAAGTAACCATTTAAAAAAACTATCGTGCATGATTGTTATTTTTGCTTCATAATCGTGCGTGAGCGTGAGTCAAAAATCTTTTACGTGCCCATCTATAATCTTAACAGTCTTTAATATTGAACTTAAAGTAGCTTAAAATATATTTTAAAATTTCGTTAGCAAAGGGTAAAAAATTTCGAATTTGCGCTTTTATGTAATAAATTTGTTGACTACAATGCAAAATATCGCAGGCACATTTTATACATTACGGCATAATGGCTTTCCTATATTGACGTAGCGCTTATTAAACTTTATATATATCGAACTATTTTTTTCACTTAATAATAAAAAAGTTTAAATTTGTATATATCCTTAAAGTTTAAGCCAAAAATTCCATAAAATAAACTTATGATTATTCCATTTTCCAAAAATAACAAGAAATGTAACTGTGATATTTTGTATTTTTGCAACAATTTCCTAAAATTAGTTAATTTAAGAAGACAAAGGACTCCCAGTGTTCCTTAGCCATAGATGCCGTGTGTTAGTTAACTACGAAAATGATCTGGCTTTGTTACAATTTATTATTACGTTTCAGGATATCCTGCAGTACATTTTTTTTAATTTGTTTACCTTTTTGCTAATGAAATTTAATTTATATTTTAAATAACGGGTGTCCCAAGAAGAACGCAATTTTTAAATTTTAAATAAAACACAGATATTTAAAAAAAAATCGTGATTATATTATATCGTAAAGTAGAAAGAATGAGGTTATGTATGGAAAAATATATCGTGCAGATGGCCGCCGCGGCTTTGCTGGCATGCACGCGATCTTTTAATGAAATTTTCAATGACCGTTTTGCATGAATGCTGCGGTATTTCATTAATGCAGCGTCCAGTTTCCTCTTTTAAGGCTTGAGTCGTCGTCGGCTTATTCGCGTAAACCATCGACTTCAAAAAACCCCAAAGAAAAAAATCTAATGTTGTTAAATCGCACGATCTAGGCGGCCAATTCTGATCTCCAAAACGCGAAATAACACGACCGGGAAATGACTGATGCATCAATTGAATTGTTTCTCTGGCTGTATGAAATGTGGCGCCGTCTTGTTGGAACCACATGCCCTCCACATTCATTTCTTCAATTCTAGGCAAGAAAAAACTGGTTATCATTTCACGATACCGAACACCATTGACTGTTTGCGCTTGACCTGCCTCATTTTCATAAAAAAAGGTCCAATGATTCCTCCAGCCCAAAAACCACACCACACAGTGACACGTTGAGGATGCATTTGCTTCTCGTGAATCACTCGAGGATTTTCCTCACCCCAAATGCATGGTCAGCTGGCTTCAGTTCCTGAGTCAATTGAACTTTGTATGCATGAAGATGCAAATCTTTCGTCAAAATTCGCTGCAAAGTGGATTTGGAGACACCAATTTGCTAAGCTCGGTGTCGAATTGAGGTGGATGGAGTTTGAGCGACATCATCACGTACAGCTGCGACATTTTCGGTCGATCGACCTGGTCGATGGCGCGTTGTTGTCTTTACATCACTAACAGACCCAGTTTCGGCAAATTTATCCATTAATCTCTTTACAGTTGACTCTTTTGGAGCATTATTGTGACCCCAAATTGATCGCAATTTGCGAACTGTAGCCGCAAAACTTTCACCATTTTGGTAAAACAATTTCACAATGAGAATGCGTTGTTCATTCGTGTAGCGCTCCATTTTAACTAACCTCGTACCTTCTACTAGCAAACAATAACAATTGTTCAAATGTCAAACAATGAGACTTCGAATGTTGCCAGATTTAAAAATTGCGTTCTTCTTGGGACACCCTTTACATGAATTTAGTATAATTCAATTTAGTTTTAAGACAAAATTGTATATTAAAAAGCTTGTTAAAAGCAGTGTCCTCACAAAGCGGAACTCCTCCGAAAGTGGGAAAATACCTACTCAATGAGTGTAAGTACTTTAAAATATATGATAATATATGTTACCTTTACTATAGAAGCAGGATAAGGATAATTTTCGCTTAAAAGAAGTGCTATTTAACTTGATGTTAGAAAATATTTTCTTATTTTTAGGGAGTTAAGTCCTAGTTTTTAGTAAACAAAAATTATCTAATGAACTTAAATAAAATAAAATTTTTCTTAAAACCAAGGAAACATTTCCTAACTAACAGTAAAATTTAAGATGATTTTTGAACTAATTAGGAGGAAATTTAACTGTTTTATAATAAAAATTTACTTCTCAGTAGTAAAATTTTTCTATAATTTAGAAATTTTGACCAAACTTTAAGTAAAATTTGTTTTTTAATTTCAAGGAAAATTTTATTAAATATTTGTAAAAAGTGTCTTTGGCGTCATTTTTATTTCAATTTTTCCTCTAAATAAGTTAATTTTTCTAAATTCTGGTTCGTTTTTTTTTTATTTGAGTGTTTGTGAAGAATTCGTAGAAGTTTTTTGAACACTGAAACTACAAGATTTTTATAGAATGTAGAATCTAGTTTTAAATTAGAGGTAACAAAATATGGCAAAACAAAAACATTTTCAAAAGAATTATATTTAAAAATTATAAAAAGAGAAAACTACTTTATTAATAATCCACCTTTGATTGCAGCATTATATCTACATGGCAGATATAAGTTAATGCTAAGTTCCAAAGATGATGAAGATATTATCGACCAAGTTCTAACAAATAAGGAACGATTTTGATAATCAAATTCTTCTAATGGGAGGGCCTTGTTAGCCTCGAAATTCATTTTGTCGCCAGAAAGAACAATTTTAAAAGAAGAAAATAAAAAAAAATATATTAATTATAAAATTTAACGAAAATTTCTTTAAAAAATACACAAATTTCCTTTAGATAAAACATTTCTACTTTCTTTAAATGTTGAACCCGAACCCTGAACCGAACCCGAGTTTTTTATTTCGTTTAACCCGAACCTGAAACCATTTTTTCAGAGTTTCAGTCCCTGCTAATTAGAATCCCAGCAAAAAAAGACCTTGCCAAATAATGGGATTTAAAACGAGCAGTAACTGGTTGAAGTTTGCCTGCTAAGCTCATTATTTTAACATAGTGATGTCATTGGAGGTAGCTAAATACCTACAACCTTACGAGTAGGAAGTAAAACAACTAGTTAATGGTAAGGTTAAAATAACTAGTTATAGGTAACGCAAGAATAACTGGTTGCAATTCATATAATATAAACTGGTGGCTTGAAGGTAGTTTACAACTGATTGCTTATAAATGGCATAATAATACGTTACATAATGCACCCTTTAACGCATTATCAATAGGTACTGAAAGAGTGGCTATATGTAATGAGTTTATAAGTCGTTACAGAAATGATAACAAGAAAGCAGCCATTTCCAATTTACACCATTTCCAATTTAATTCCAGAAAGTACCAACTATTTTCAAAAACTATTTATTTTATTACAGATATTAGGAATTTTTTTCAGAACCCAGCAAAACTTTGGTAATCGGTGCGATATTCTCATGCGTTACCTTGTAATAATAACTCGTTACTTTTTTTCATTATTTGCAAGCATAAAATAATAAGTTACTCATTACTAATTACGTAATATATGGTTCGATTCCCATCTTGACTACATTATTTTTAAAAATCTATTTTTAGACACATTACTTTTTCCATTCTCGTAACCATATCAGTAACCCCTTACATTATCACCTCTAAAGTAATGGGTATATACATTACTTTGAGGCTAATCGCTTGTAAAATTCATCAATGAAGTAAGGTGTAGAGTAATCCATCGGCCCCTATGGCTATACATTACTTTACCCATTATTTGGTAATGTGTAGTTTTGCTGGGATATTAATATAATAAGAACTGAAATTAAAATAATATATCTGAAATGAATTTAATAACTTCTGAAATTAACTGATGAATCTCAAATTTAATTAAAAATTTGTTAAATTGTTTTTTTTTTCTAAAACTAAATCAAATAAATAATTTCTGATATTAAATTGGAAATGGTGTCTAAAGAAATATTATATTATATATTTTTTATCAAATTTATTTTATATTTTATAAAAATTAAATACAACATTGGTACATATATTTTATTAAATTCACAAAAAAAAATTAACTTTCAGATTAATTCATTCAAAATTCCAATTCAAAATGGCATTGGAAAAATCCCATTTTAAATTGAGAAATCTACAAGTGCAATTGAGATTTTCCATGGAATTTTTGGAATATGATATGATTGAATTTATTTGTTTTTTTCTTTGTAGTTTTCCAATTTAAAATAGAAAATCATATTTTTCGGAATTTATAAGATATTTCAATTTAAATCATTAAAAAAACAAAAAATATTTAAGATCAAAAAACTACATATTGTTTATTTGTTTCGAATTTTTTTCTATTAATTTTTTATTTGATTTTAATTTAAATTGATTTTTGATAACATTTTGAAAAAAAAAAAATTTAAATAATAAAACCAAAAATAGTAGTTAAATCACATTATTAGTAACTCATTATTTTCACATTGAAAGTAATGGCTGTATAAAACATTATTAGTAACCCATTATTTTCACTTTAGAAGTAATGCAGTGGGCAGGGGTAGGGCATTATTGGTAATGCAAAAAGCAATGAGCTGCTATTTTTTCTGGGATTCTGCCTTTAGGCGGGGGCTGTACTTCGATCACATGATACATGAACTAGATTTCGAAATCAACACTCAGAAAAAAAGTTAGTAGAAAAATTTGTAAACGGTTTTCAATCCCACTACTATTTTTTTTAATGATTTTTAGTAAAAAATTATTATTTAGCAAATCTTTTTGCTATTTACATTTTACAAATTACAGAATTTTTACAGAATATTTACAAATTTTTGTTGCTTATTTCAGAAATCATTTTACAAAATTTTGAAAATCGATTTGCTAAAATTAGCAAAAAAAATTACTAATTTTAAAAAAGTGGATATTGAAGGAAATGTTATTTCTAATTAAAACTTACGCCTACAAAGTTAAATTGCCTTAAAATGCTACATAGATTAAAAAAGGGATCGGAAGTGAATATACCGACTCATGTCTGAAAATAGGACATCCACTTAAAATAGCACTAAAAAGTTTTTTTTAGTTCTAAAAATCAGCCCTAAAAACAATTAGAATTTGACCTTAAAAGTAAAAAAAAAGTGACCGAAATATTTTTCAAAACAGAAATTACCAAATTAAAACAAAATGATTAATTCGTTTTTTAAAAAATATATTAAAAATTTTTGATACACGATAAGAAAAATAAATTCAAAGCTTTTTACTAATAGTAATAAAATTTAGTATTTTTTTTTGCTCATTTTAGCAAACAGATTTTAAATTCCACTTTACAAAAAGTCTACTAAAATTTAGTAGTGGCTACTAATTTCATTGTACTACACGTCAGCAGACATGTGTTGCTAAGATTAGCAAAAAATACCGCTGGGCTCAAATTAGCAGAATTTCCCGTAATAACAGCAAAATTTTCAGTTGCCATTGCAGACTTTTTTTGGTGAGTGAATATTGCAACAGGGTTTAATTGGTATTTTGGTGAAGGTACTCTCAATAATTTCCAACCTTTGGCAATGAGATAATTTTTTTATTGCTAAGATTCAGGGGCCAAAGGTTGGCGTTTTCTAATATTTTCCAATAAAAAATATTATATGCTCAGCCAAATAAACTTAACGCATATTGTACACGAAAAATCAAACTTTTGCCTTCCTAAATCCCCAGCAAATCGTAAAAAAAATTGGTACGTTGGTTATATGTTGTGCTTTTCTGAAAATTTCCAATCAACAAAGTTATTTAATAAGCCAATTGAACAAACTACAGATTGCACACAAGAAAATTAACCTTTGACCCACCAAAATCTTAAGAAACAAAAAGGATGGGCCAAATTTTGGCCTTTTCGGGAACTGATTTCAACTACATGTTTCGTCATATTTAAATATGATGAACAATTTCACAAAAAAAAAAACAAAGATTTATGAAGGTCTCTTCCAGAGAACTGCAAAATCAACTTTTTTCTTGATTTAATCATACACAAAAATTCTTGTTCACTTTTAATAATTCAACAAAATTCATTGTAGAATAAAATCAGCATCATGTTACTGAACGCGTAATTGGAATCAGTGTGAATCATCTGTCGTTTATGTTTTATACACTTAACAGTGTTCAGTAACATGATGCTGATTTTATTCTACAATGAATTTTGTTGAATTATTAAAAGTGAACAAGAATTTTTGTGTATGATTAAATCAAGAAAAAAGTTGATTTTGCAGTTCTCTGGTCTCTTCATAAATATGAAAAAGGTTTTTTGAATTTTACGAAAAAGTTTTATCAATATTTATGAAGAAGTTTCATTAATATTTATGACGAAGATTCATTTTATTTATGGGAAAGCATTATCAATATGATGAAGTTTTTTTAATTTAAATTTTTGTTATCGATTTATTTAAGTAAATAAAAATACAAACTGAATGAGAATTACAAACAGAAGTGTTTTGCAACCGAAATAAATAATTTCTCAAAGTTTTATTTATTAAATTTTTATAAAATGTTAAAGATTGATGGAACATTTGTCACAAATTTTTATAAAATACTTTTATATTTATGAAAAGTTCACAAATGTATTGAAAAATTAATGACAAACGATTTGTGAAACCGTGTGATCAGTATAATGAAACTTTTTTTCCTTGAATATGTATACGATTTTGAAGTGCTTCCAGCCGATTTATTTAAAATTTTATTAGTATTTTTGTACAATTGCTGCCGATTAACTACTATAGAGATTGGAAAATTATTTTTGGTAAAATTTTTCATAAAATTTTTTCTCCACAACATATTCAAATTTCATAAAAATCGGCTTATTAGTGTTGGGAATTTTCTTTTGTTAGTTACAGCCTCCAAAAGAGCATCAATTTTTACTTTTAGCTTTGGGCTTTTGTAAATATGTATTGTACGTTAGGGTGACAGAGAAAATGCAACAATTTCTTAGAGCGCCGCACAGTGTTTCCCATATAACGAGTGGACAAAAATAGAAGGAGTTATCGTAGCTTACTGAAATTTGGTATGCGATTTTTAATTAGAAGATAAACGAAATTTTAGGAATATTTGTGCAAGGACAAGCCTACCTCTCATACATCCTAAAGTTTAAAAATGTAATAACATCTTCAAATTTGATCAGAACATAACGGAAATTGATAATAATTATAAAAGAAAAGTTACTAACGTGCCTGCCAATTTTCTTTTCAATGGAAGCAAAGACTCGCTTGTCTGTCATATATCCTTTTTTTAAAAAAAATGCTATAAAACGTTTAAAAGTTGACCGATTGCATTCAAACTTATCAAATTAATTTTAATAAATATAACAAACATGTATACCAAAATTCGTTGAATTCGGTTTTGTAACTAAAAAGTCATGAGTATGTCCTTTTTTTATTACAAACAATACCCCCCAAAATATTGTAATATTTTTAAATAGCAATACCCCTAAAATACTTTTACTTTGCAGTCATTGAAAATTATTATTAACACTTAAGTTGAATAAATTTGTTTTTTATTACCCATAAAATACTGTAAATATCAAAAATTCCTTACCGAAACACCAAACCAGTCATTATTTCGATTACCAAGTATGTTAGAAATCAGAGATTTAATTTTTTAAAATTGTTTGTCAAAAAAACTATGTCGTTCGTATACCTAACTTAATAAATTTTAATAACGGTAAATAAAATGTTAATATAATAAAACAAAACAAGTACTGTCAGGGATGGAACTTTTTATAAAATAATAATAAATATTGGCCTTCGCTTAGATCGAAAAGTTTTTTATTTTTTTAATCTTGATCCCCATTTTTATAATTTTTTCTCTCTTTCTATTTATTTTAATATTTTTGTGTCTATTTTATGACCCTTAATTATTAATTATTATTAATATTGTTCAAAAGAAGGTATGAAAAAAGTACTAATGTTTTGAATTCATCAACCCTGGTATGTTTATTTATTTTTGTTATTAATATTGGTAAGACTATCAAATTACATATATCCATCAATTTGTCTGTTACTAATTTATCAAATCAGTTGACGATTGACTTGTTGCTCAAACTTAACATTTATAAGAAATAATAAGTTGTTTGCTTAAATTTTTTTTTAAAATATTATAGAAACATTTCTTCAATTTTGTAATTGTTGAACTTATTTTTATACTGTTGTATAAAAAAATATATAGTTTTTTTTCTTTATTTACACGTCAAATTAACATTTAAATTCAAAGCCAGAAACTAAATGTGTTGAAGGTTTATATTTAAGATATTATTTAAAGTTGGATCAAAATTTACTATAGAATTAAAAAACCAAACATGGAATACTTTTATTAAAAAAATAATTTTTGATATTTTTTGTGAAACAACTAAAACTAAAGATTTCACGAAAATTCGGTCCCTATTCGGTATTTGGTATGTTTTGGCTATTTACCGCATATTGCTGCTATTCATCCAAATACCGAATATTGTCAATATTTGCGCGGATTATTTGTTTTATTAAAATGTAATAAAATCAGTGATTTTTATTTAAAAGAATTCAAGTCTAAAATTAAAAAAAAAAAAATAAAATTTGTTTAAGATGATTATTGACTATTAAAAAAGGGTTCTATAATCTTTTTATTAAAAAAGTTATGAATATGCACTTTTTATTCGAATACCTAATGTTTGGTATTTTTTTCGTGACGAAAACACTATTTGTGATATCTCCAATTAAAACCGATTTCTTGTTTACAAGTTTTCTTTAAAACTCCACGTATTTAGCTCCCTCTAGTGGTGCAAATAAGAGTCAAATTTAAATTTTTTTTACACAACACTTTATAATCTTTCTAAAAATATGTTTTTTTTTTATAAATATGTCATCGGGGAACTTTATTTATTTCACATCATTTTAATTTTTATCGCTACAAAATTGCATCAAAATTATGAAAAAATCATGAAAATAGACATTTTTAAAAACATGATTTTTTATAATTTGTAGCAAAAATTTGGTTCTATAGTTCCTATTATCTTTGAGTCAAACCAAAAATTTGCTCATATCTTTAACACTAAAAAACAAGGCATGAACTAAAATGTAATCAAAAATTTCCTTCAAAATAGTTTATAAATTGTTCTCAATTTAAGTAAAATTTTATTCAAACTTAGAAAAGTTTTCTTAAATAGAATAAAAGTTCATAAGTTTGGGGAAAAACGAAATAGTTTATATACTCAGAAATAGTTCATATTTTTCCTAAGTAAATTTTCTTGATTTTAGGAAAAAACAAGTCAAATAAAAATATATTCAGTTTAAGAAAAAACATCTTAATTTAAAAAAAAAATTGTATACTCAAATGTAATAAAATTAAGTTTAGTTAAAAAAAAATTTGAACATAATTTACTCCCATTTAATTCAAAAAATGTGTCTAACTTAAATCGAGAAAGTACTTGAACTTAATGTGTGTTAATTTTTTGTTCGCGAGTAGTAAAATTAACTAAATTTTGGAAAGCCATTTCCAAATTCAGTTTTTAAGTATACCACTTTGTAATTTTGAAGAATTGTTTTCTAAAAATTAGTTCAGATAATTAAAAACAAAAAGTAATACATTTTATTCTTAGTAATAATAAAAATTTACTTGATTTTAGTAACTGATTAACTATTTCTAAGGAAAATTTTCATGCAACTTAGTTAAGATAAATTTTAAAAAAATTAATAAAATATTCTTGTTTTCAATAAAAGTTTTCTAATTTAAAAAAAAATATAAAAAATTTTGGTATAGGATTTTTTTATTGGAAAACGTTTAAATTATTTTAATTTTTTTATTCCAAAAAAAAAAAACAATAAATTAAAAACAAACTAGTTAGTTTTCCTAATTTCCACGAAAAAATATTATTAAAGGAAACAAATTTAAGTAACCATTTAAAAAATTTATCGTGCATGATTGTAATTTTTGGTGCGTGATTCAAAAATGGCTCACATGCTTATCTCTAATCTAAACAGTCTTTAACATTAAACTTAAAGTAGCTTAAAACATTTTTTTTTAAATTTTGTTAGCAAAAGGTTAAAAATTTCGAATTTCCGCTGTTGTAATAATTTTGTTTGCTGAATACCTATAATTGACGTAGCGCTTATTAAACTTTATCGAAATATATTTTTTTTTCACTTAATAATAAAAAAGTTTAAATTTTGTATATGTCAACTTTAGTTTAAGCTAAAAATCACATAAAATAAAGTTATGATATTTTTCCATTTACAATTAATAACAAGAAATGTAACTGTGATATTTTGTATTTTTGCAACAATTTCCCTAAATTAGTTAATTTAAGAAGACAAAGGACCCCCGTTGTTTCTTAGCCATAGATGCCGTGTGTCACGTAGGGCGTTCCTTTTTGTAGTTCTCTCAAGCAGAACCAAAAAAGCGGAACGAAAGTGGGAAAATACTTACTCAATGAGTGTAAAGTACTTGAAAATATATGGTAAAATATATTACGTTTACCAAAGAAGTAGGATAAGGATAATTTTCACTTAAAAAAAGTGTTATTTAACTTGATGTTAGAAAATATTTTCTTATTTTTAGGGAGTTAAGTCCTAGTTTTTAGTAAAAAAAAAATATCTAATGAACTTAAATAAAATAAAATTTTTCTTAAAACCAAGGAAACATTTCCTAACTAACAGTAGAATTTTAGATGATATATGAACTAATTAGAAGGAAATTTTAATATTGTCTAATAAAAATTTACTTCTCATTAGTAAAATTTTTCTATAATTTAGAAATTTTTACCATATTTTAAGTAAAATTTGTTTCTAAATTTCAAGGAAAATTTTATTAAATATTGGTAAAAAGTGTCTTTGGCGCCGTTTTCATTTAAATTTTTCCTCCAAATAAGTTAATTTTTCTAAATTCTAGGTAATTTTTTTTTTTTTTTGAGTGTAGTTGGCTTATAATCTTTTTAAAAATATATTATTTATCAATATTCCTGATCTACATTTTATTTTTGATTTTTGTCTATGGAACAAAGCAATGTGCGCCGGTCGGAAATTGGTGACACTTAATCTAAAAAATTTATGCTGAATATGTGATATGAAATGTGATCGAAAATTTGATTTATCGAACAACTAAAAAAAAATCGAATTTTATATTATAGTCAAGGCAATTAAAAACGAAAATATGCACTAAAGAATGCAGAATATGCACTAAAATATTATAAATTTGAAGTAAAAAACAAAAATATGCACCATATGTTCATAAAAATGCACAGAAAACCAAAAAAAATATGCACTTAAAACATATTTATTAGACGCGAGCAGATATCCATGTCTAACTAGATATCCATAGGATTCTTATATTGGTATTTGCTATATCATAGTTTTCAAATTCATCCTTAGTTTATATTTAATTATATCATAATTTTAATTTAACGAAAATATACAGTAAATATAAAGTTAAAAATTAATTATGCAAAAATATGCAGGTATAACAAAATATGCAAAAATAAGTAACAACAAAACGATGTCATTTTGTTGCATATTCTTGGATTTAGAAAAGTAGTTTGTCCTAAAATTCGACACAAAGTAAATGACTGTCACCCTTATTTGGAACACATACATACATACATACATATTTATGTATTACGAGTACGTAGTAGTATTTTATGTTTATGTATTTTATTTTTCCTCATCATTTTTATTATGTGTGCTTAGGATTTATTTTTACAGATAAATAACATTAAAACCTATTTAAACGTATTATATTGTATTATGTGAGCCTACTTTGACTTATGCTTATACATTTGTAAGTACATACACACGCACACACACATACATCCAAACAAGAATTGAAAGCATCTCTCCGGCAGGCACAGTTAGTATTTACTCTTTTATGTTTATTGGTTTGTATTCACAGTATTAAAATAATATAGAAAACAAAAAAAAAATGGAAAAAAAATACAAAGGCATCATAAAGGCATAAATTCAAAAAAAGAAAAAAAAATATACTAAAATACTACAATATAAAATAAATACAATTCGTAGCATGTACAGACATCCATCTGCTGCTTGGTAGTACTATATGATGACATTTTGTTTTGTATTATCTAAATTATAAATAAAAGAATGAACAAACGAAATGTACAAATAAATATTCACATAAGGCTTTCCATATCAATTGTCCAGTTAAAAAAAGGTACAACGCATCAATATTAACCTGAAAGTATTTATTATCCTGTAAAAATGTTTAAAATTTTTCCAAAGAGTGAACGTAATACTTTCAAATAAAAAATGTTTACAAAAGTTAGATAAAAATAGTTGAAGACCGTTTAGCTAATTTTAGCAAATTTTTTAGAAAAAGTAAAAGTAGTTTATATAAAATCATATGTGACCTTATCTAATAATATATTAGCATATATATAAATACATATGCCGGTGTTTAATAGTTAAAAGTTTGCGAATAAAAAAGAATAATAAGAAAAAAAAATAACAGTAAAATTTAAAAGAAATTACATTTCATTTAAAAATGGGTCTTCGTATTATTCATTTAAATCAAATGGTTTTTATTATTTATTTTCACATGTTGTTAGAACAACTGACACTTCCGTAAAGAAAACAAATGATTATTCAGTTAAAAATAAATGCTAAAAATTAACCTACCAATTCCGTAAAATATAACTGATTATACATTTATTTGAATTTGTGTAATTTTGTTTGCTTTTTAATCTACAAGATGTTTACTCACACAGTATATACAGGTTGGTTGAAAAGTTCCTGCTCTCGAAATGAAAGAATACTGTTTTTGTTACGAAATATATTTTTTTATTCAATATAATCTCCTAGAAGCTCAATACACTTGTTCCAATGATCTTACAATAATTTTATCCCATCCTTATAATGGTTTTCCGGAAGCTCTGCAAAATAACCGTCTACGGCTGGTGTGGCCTCTTCATTCGAGAAAAATGCTTTCCACGAAGGAATTGTTTGAGATTTCTGAAGAGATAGTAGTCACTCGGAGCCAAATCTGGTGAACACGGTGGATGTTCAAGCAATTCGTACTTTAATTCTTTGAATTTAGCCATCGTCAAAACGCTTTTGTGAGCAGGTGCATTATCTTGATGAAAAATGATTTTTTTCTTCTTTAAACCAGGTCTTTTCTCACGAATTTTTTCATCCAGCTGATCCAAAAGGCTACAATAATACTCAGAGTTGATTGTTTTACCTTTCTGAAGATAATCAATCAACAAAATTCCTTTTGCATCCCAAAAAACTGATGCCATAACCTTTTTTGCTGATCGTTGTGACTTCACCTGCTTTGGAGCTGAACAACCAGCTTCAGTCCACTGTAAACGTTCTTGTTTCAATTAAGGAGCATGGTGGTAGATCCAAGTCTCATCTATAGTTATAAAACGACGCAAGAAGTCGGTTTTATTCAGCTTAAAACGCTCCAAATTACGCTGAGAAATTTGTTTTCGATTCAGTTTTTGTTGAATTGTTAATGAGTGCGGCACTAACTTTCCAAACAGTTTTTTCATACGTAATTCTTCATGTAAAATATGGAGTACTCGTTCGTATGAAATGCCTATGGCATTAGCAATTTCACGCTTAGTCAAACTTGGATCTTCACTAACCATATTATGTACCTGCTGAATGATTTCTGCTGTGGTTGCAGTTTTTGGTCGTCCTTCGCGGGGATCGTCTTCAAGGCTGGTACGACCACGCTTAAATTCACCAGCCCAAAATTCAACGGTGCGTTTTGAATGTGAGGACTCCTTATACATTTCTAACAATTGTTCATAAATTTCCTTTGCTTTTAAACCCTTCAAAACAAAGAATCTAATGACTGCACGATATTCAATTTTTTCCATATTAAAACAAATCAATGACACGTCAACTTGAAATGGCTTGTAAACAAAGAAAGGATTGACAGAATGACTTGCAACTTTGCATGTGTTCTCAGGACAGTTATATCAACTTGAGAAAAAAAAGTTTGGAGCCAGCAGTGCCATCTCTTGGTGAGCGCAGGAACTTTTCAACCAACCTGTAGATATATTTTGTGTGGCCATATGTGTACATATATGTTTATGAAGTTCTTGTAATTCGAATTTTAATAATTTCGTATATAAACAAGCAATTGAAATAAAAGACAAAATTGTAATCTTTTAAATATTTTTTTTTAAATAATATTGAAAATAAATTAAACATTTTCCAACAAAAAAAAATCCTATAGCTAAGGTTATTATTTCTCAAAAATTAGAAAACTTTTACATGAAAAAAAAAAAATAATATTTTATTAAAATTTGTAAAATTTATTTAAACTATTAATATTATTATTAAGTCAAGATCTGGCCCCACGGCCGACACTGCGACCCATATGAGTCTTTTATACCAAGGATCATAAAACTAAACCAAATTCTCTATGAACTTTAAAACAGAAGAAGGAGAAGAGTTTCTAATGTCTTTTGGACCTATAAATTCTCTGAAAACTTTTCTTCTGTTCCTATGCAATACTTACACAAAATGTGGATGGTTGTTTCGTCTTCCTCAAGACAAAGTCGACACAGAAGCGATTCTAACAGATTCATCCTCCACAAATGGTACCCAGCAAAAACAAACCTTACCAAATAATGAGTCTAGTAATCTAAACGTATTACCCTTTATATTATAATTATATCTTTTTGTATATCGGATGCCCCAAAAGGTAAGGTGTTCTGCTTACGCAAGCTTACGAAAAAATAAAGAATAATAGGTTACGCGTATGCATATTAATAACTGGTTACTAAAAGCCAATTATAATTATATTTTTCTGTAATAAATTAAGTAACACATTAATTATAATTTAACTTTGAGTAAGCGACAAAGTAATGCGATACAGTGTTGCGAATCTAAATTTCTAATCCGCTTTTCTACCAAAAGGAAATGTATAAATTAACCCTGTAGCGGCCAATGGTTGATAAATGTCCCATTTTTAGTTTTTGTCGCATTTTTTAACCGATTTGTATCGACAGATTATAGTTGTTGCTTTCACACAATACTAACTATTTGTAGCTGATAGGATCACCACAAATTCATAAAAAAAATATATATTTTTGCATAATTTTTAGAATACTTTTTTCGAATCATATTGTACAACACAGGGGATTAAAATTTTGATACGACATGGTCCATTCCTTTAACTGTGAGAAACATCAAGCAATTTGTAATTGGTTTACTTCATTTATTACAAGATACTGATACAATTTGGGTCATATGTATCCCATGGTCGTCAAAAGTCAAAAAGAGGAAGTTTTTTCTCAGTTTTGAAAAATTTTTATTCGCATTGAAATTCAAGTGATTTGATTTTTATTGATTTTTTCTTCTGATTCCAAATTTGGTCTCCAAAATTTTCAATGTCTTTACAATTTTAAAAAATTTTATAAAAATGTTCGCCCCAAGATATTTTAAAATTTTTGTCATATTCGTAATCTGAATACCAAAATTAATTATATAAGATGTGTCATAATACAAATAAGTTAAAATAAATTAATTCAACACTACTCTAAACTACTTTTTACTAGTTCCTTTTCACTTACATGATAATTTGTTTTATTTAACCCTTTAAATTCATAAATTAATAAAATACAAACTAATGAATAAAATTATTTAACCTATATGAGCGCCCCGGTAGGCTAGTTGGTAGCGTGCTAGCTTATCAGTGCGGGGGTCGTGGGTTCAATTCCCACCAGAGGCTCTGGTCTGTTTTCGCTACAACGAGCCGAAGGCCTTTGTTGCTAGTGCTCGGTTAGGGTATTAACATATAATTTGTAATTATATGATTAATAAATAAAATAAATAAATAAATAAATATTTAACCTATGACCAATGACTCATTATTATTTGCATTAAAATAATGGAAAAGATAAACCATTACAGGTAACTTATTATTATTTAATTCAAAATAATAAAATAAGTTACATATAGGTAATACATTAATTTTATTTTGAAAATAATGCTGAATGTAAGAAGTACTCATTACAAAGTAATGTATAAATTAATCATATGTCATTACCATGTTTTTGCTGGGTAGTTTGATCCGAAATGTCCGGTAAGAAACCCTGTTAGTAACGTAATGTCGTTCCTAGCAAGGTCCAAAATTTTCCCATTGGAAAAGTGCTTGACCAGTAGTTTTGCCTGTCTAAACTAAGTTGCATGAAAATTTTTCACAAAAATATAGCATTCGTTTCTAAAATCAAATAAATGTTTATTACATAGGAAAAAATTTATTACTTTTAGTTTTTAATTGAATGAACTAATTTTTAGACAACAATTCTTAAAAATTAGAAAGTGGTAGACTTAAAAACTAAACTAAGAAATGACTTTATACAATTAAGTGAATTTTACTACTCGCGAAAAAAATGAACACACATTAAGTTCACGTACTTTTTTAACTAAATGGAAGTAAATTATGATCCAAATGTTTTTTTTAACTAAACTTAGTTTTATTACATTTAAGTATGCAAATTTCTTAAAAATTGATAAATTTTTATTTAATATACTTGTTTTTTTTTTCCTAAAATCAAAAAATATTACTTAAGAAAGGTATGAACTATTTCTGAGTATATAAACTATTTCGTTTTTACCCAAACATAGGAATTTTTATTAATTTTAGAAAAATTTTTCCAAGTTTTAATAAAATTTGACTTAAATTAAGGAAAATTTTTAAACCACTTAAAGAAAATTTTGGATTCATTTTTAGTTCATGTCTTTTTTTTTTTTTTTTTAGTTTGGACCTAATAAGTGAGGATTTCTTACTTTTCATAAGGAATGACAGCATTAGAAACATTGGTAATTTGTCATTTTTATTGGAATTTTGTAGCAAAATTTTATAAATATTAATGAAATTGTTACATTGAAAGAAAATTGACGAAGTTTTTCTCTGGGTGCATGCTTTCAAAATATAATATTTTTTTCTAAAGTTCTCATTTACAAGAAGAAGAAAAAAACATTTTTACTGAAAAATTTATCAGTCATAAGGCAGTAATTAGACTGCGGAATTTTCTTTCAATCCGAGGACTCGTTAGTGGTTTTAAAGGGTGGTTAAATTTTAAGGGCCGATGTTGATTTTGAATTAAATATAAATTATTTAGGAAATTATTGGCATTTCTTTTTATTATGATGGTATGATATGGTTCAATTATGTATGCAACAAAATATCGGCAAAATGGCCGCCGAGACCTCGGCGGCACACCTCCATTCGATGGTCCAAATTTTCGATGACGCTGAGGCATAATTGAGGTTCTATGCCGTTAATGTGCTGGATTACCTCATCCTTTAGCTCTTGAATTGTTGCTGCCTTATCGACGTACAACTTTTCTTTCAAAAAACCCCAAAGAAAGAAGTCCAACGGTGTCAAAACACATGATCTTGGCGGCCAATTGACATCGCCACCACGTGAGATAACACGGCCATTGAATTTGTCGCGCAAAAGAGCCATTGTTTCGTTAGCTGTGTGGCAAGTGGCACCATCCTGTTGAAACCACATATCGTGCACATCCATATCTTCCAATTCGGGCAATAAAAAGTTCGTTATCATCTCACGGTAGCGAACACCATCCACAGTTACTGCCTGACCGGCCTCATTTTGGAAAAAATATGGCCCGGATGATGCCGCCAGCCCATAAACCGCACCAAACAGTCATTTTTTTTTTTGGGTGCATTGGTTTTTCGACAATCACTCTTGGATTATTATTCGCCCAAATACGGCAATTCTGCTTATTGACGAATCCACTGAGGTGAAAATGTGCCTCATCACTGAAGATGATTTTTTTTCGAAAATTTATCATCCACGTTGCCATTTCTTTCCACCATTCTGACCACACGCAGAGAAAAAACATGGTTGGGACAATTATATTCGAAGAGCATCATATATTTTTGGGTTTAAGATTGTGCCAACCATAGTCATACTATAATATGATTATCATATTATGAAAATTAAATAACCATAATTTTACCATTATCTCTTCAGTTATATTATGATTCAAATATTATCATATTATGATTACAAATAAAATTATTATGATCTTGAATTTATCATAATACGATCGCATGTAATCATAGTATGCTTAAAATGTTATCATATTATAGTCCCCATTATATGATCCCTACAATAATATATATACGATCCTTCATATTAAATTATGATTATTAATATACATAATATGACTATGTAATATTATATTATGATTCTCATATATATATATATAAATATAAAATCGCAGCATTAAACAATATGAGATTGTTTTTTAAGGCATTTTGTAGAAAAAAGAAACTGACTGAACTGATGTAATTTTGGTTTTTATAAAAACAAGACATTTACAGTCATAATATTATGACTGTGAATGTCAAAATCATGTTTTATTTGATGTATACATTTTTATTGGTTGTTACCAGCATTTTATGGTTGCATAACTATCATATTTTCTTCAACGTCAGAGTTTTTGTTACCACAGTATGGTTACAGCCAATCGTGTTATGAAATAGAAGGTGCCAATCATAAATTAGTAAAATAATTACTATAATAATGATGGTAGCGACCATGTTGATGGTTAGAAAACCAATAATATGGTTGTGACAACCATACCCGATTGCAGCAAGCACAATACATTAGCAGTGATCATGTTGCAACCATGTTTTTTCTCTGCGTGCATTGACAACATTTCGAATGGTCAAGAGGCGGCTTTAGTTATTGAGTCAATTGCATCTTGTAAGCGTGAAAATGCAAGTCTTTATGCATAATGTTCATCAACGACGACCGTGAGAGGTGCAATTGTTGGCTCTTCAGCCACACTATCGTAATATTTTCTGCAGTACGAGCTGTACGAGCATGCACTGGTGTTTCGACATCTCCTACAGACCCAGTTTGCTCAAATTTGTGCACGATTTTTCCGATTGTACGCACATTTGCACGATTAAATTGACCGAAAAAATCACGAAGTGCACGATATGCATTTTGATTTGAACACCCATTTCATAATAAACCTGAATAACTTTAACGCGTTGCTCGATTGTGTATCTTTCCATGGTTCAAATTGAGTTAGTCTGAAATCAAGAAATGTCAAATGAAATGCAGAAAAAAACTTGACGTTTAGGTGTGGTTCACATTCAACATCGGCCCTTAAAATTTAACCACCCTTTATTTAAAAAATTTTTATTATCTTGAACCAAACGAAAATCATAGATAGATGTTTTTGCTAAAAAAAGATCCGAGTCGATAGAAAAATGTCTAAACATTTTTTTCTAGAAATAGAACAAATATAAATATATTGACCGGTTTTTTAAATAAATTGAATTATTAATTATTTTTCCTTTTTTTAATTTCGAACATAAAACTTTATTGTAAAATTTCCCACATTTCTCAAATTTCAATAAATAAAAATTATATTTAAAAAATCCTAAATTTGTTAATGCATTGGAAAATTTTAAAAAGTTGTTCCCTGTTTTATTTATATTGTTGCAGAAATCTATTTTATACTAGTAAATTCTTTGACAGCTGGAAAGATCTAGTGTAGTACTAGCTGGAAATAACTAGAATACCTGACTACTCATAAAAATACGGGTACTTGGTGATGCAGCAAGACAGTTTTAAGCAAAACGCTTAAGTGTTATGAACTAAAGTGTGGCTAACGTTTAGTCTATTTACATCGTGTGAATAATGTGTGCTATTAAAGTGTTTTCTAAAGAACTCGATTTATTTAAAATGTAAATAAATCAACGATTTTATAAAGGGTAAAATCGTAACAACATCATATAGAACAATTAATACTTAAAGTTTTATATTAATCCGATAGTTTTTTTCCTGCAGCCGGCCATCTGGTATGGAAAGCTTTATATACATAAAATAACAAAACAATTATTTACATTTGTATAATTCAATTTAATATGTTCAAGAAGAAAGTTGTTAAATCAATAATATAACTTAAACAAACTAAAAATTGCTTTAAGAAAATTGTTATTTTGTAAAAATATTTAATAGCAAGTAAGGACTACTTGACTGGGTAGTGGTGACCCCTTCGTTCACCTTTGATATGGGGTAGAGAGGAAAAACGCGAAGATGGACGTGTTTTTAGTACACTGCACCATTTCATGAATAAGGGTTTAAAATTGGTACAGTTTTTGTCTGGAAACATGTCTCATATTTAAGATAATAATCAAAATATTAGAAATAAAGTTGAAAAAAAAGACAGGAATAAATTAAGCCAACAGACGTTTTTTTAGTGCTTCCAATAGCAAATCAATTTATAGTAGATAATATTGCTATCAGAAGAAATAGCATTAGTGAATCAAATAATACCTAAATGTACCCTACGGGAAATGGACCAGTCACTGAGTTATTCAAGTGACCGGAAGTTTGTGGCAAAAACCGGTCCTCGAGTTGGTTCTCTTATATGAAAGTAACCCGTAACTTTAACATGGGCTTGTCATATGAGGTGGCAATTTCTACCTTTTAAGCTACTTGCGACATATCTCTGACCTTGTGTAGGGTACCATATCACTGCATTGGTGTAAGTAAATGCGCAACAGCACAGATTAGAATTATCTTACACATAACTAGTCTAGTATTCAATATAATCTCCTAAAAGCTCAATACACTTGTTCCAATGATCTTCCAATAATTTTATCCCATCTTTATAATGGTTTTCCGGAAGCTCTGCAAAATGACCGTCTATGGCTGCTATGGCCTCTTCATTGGACGAAAAATGCTTTCCACGAATAAATTGTTTGAGATTTTTGAAGAGATAGTAGTCACTGGGAGCCAAATCTGGTGAATACGGTGGATGTTCAAGCAATTCGTACTTTAATTCTTTGAATTTAGCCATCGTCAAAACACTTTTGTGAGCAGGTGCATTGTCTTGATGAAAAATTATTTTTTTCTTCTTTAAACCAGGTCTTTTCTCACGAATTTTTTCATCCAGCTGATCCAAAAGTCTGCAATAATATTCGTAGTTTATTGTTTTATCTTTCTGAAGATAATCAATCAACAAAATTCCTTTTGCATCCCAAAAAACTGATGCCATAACCTTCTTTGCTGATCGTTGTGCTTTCACCTGCTTTGAAGCTGAACAACCAGCTTCACTCCACTGTAAACGTTCTTGTTTCAATTTAGGATCATGGTGGTAGATCCAAGTCTCATCCATAGTTATAAAACGACGCAAGAAGTCGATTTTATTCAGCTTAAAACGCTCCAAATTACGCTGAGAAATTTGTTTTCGATTCAGTTTTTGTTGAATTGTTAATGAGTGCGGCACTAACTTTCCAAACAGTTTTTTCATACGTAATTCTTCATGTAAAATATAGAGTACTCGTTCGTCTGAGATGCCTATGGCATTACTAACAATATTATGTACCTGCTCAATGATTTCTGCTGTGGTTGCAGTTTTTGGTCGTCCTTCGCGTGGATCGCCTTCAAGGCTGTTACGACCACGTTTAAATTCACCAGCCCAAAATTCAACGATGCGTTTTGAAGATGAGGACTCCTTTTACACTTCTAACAATTGTTCATAAATATCCTTTGCTTTTAAACCCTTCAAAACAAAGCATCTTATGACTGCACGATATTAAATTTTTTCCATATTAAAAAAAAATCAATCAGAATGACTTGCAACTTTGCATGTGTTCTCAAAACAGTTATACCAACTTGAGAAAAAAAAAGTTTGGAGCTAGCAATGCCATCTCTTGGTGAGCGCAGGAACTTTTCAACCAACCTTTACGCAACTATCGCAAATTCCTTTAAAATGAGCTGAGCTAGGGTGGAGTGCAATTTTTGTGATCGTTACATGTTTTGAATTAATGTATACATATTAATCAATGAATCAACTTTAACAAATCATTCTCACAAAAAATGGTGTATTTGATATATATTTTAGGAATTTAATTATAAAACAAATTATTCTATCGAAACAAAATTAATTTAATATTAATTCTATCATATTCCACTTTATAAAATACCAAATTATTCCTTAAAAATGATTATAAATTAATCACAGACATGTGAAAAATATTTTTAAATAATTCGGAAAATGGATTAATATAAATTAAACAAATTATCTCTAAGAGCCAGTATTATACGAGGACAGATCAATAAGTCCGTGACTTTTTGAATGAAACACAGTTTTTTTTTTGCAAATTTTTTTTTTTTTTTTTTCAAAATAATCTCCTTTTAGCTCAATACACTTAGTCCAACGTTTCTCCAATTTTTATATCCTTCCAAAAAAATAGGACTTTTCGAGTTCCATAAAATAGTCATTTGTTTGATCAATAATTTCATCGTTGGAGCTAAATCTCTTTCTACCTAGCCATTTCTTTAGGTTTGGAAATAGGAAATAGTCACTGGGGGATAAATCCGGAGAATATGGCGGATAAGGTACCAATTCGTAGCCCAATTAATGGAATTTTGCCATTGAGACTACACACGTGTGCACCCGTACATTATGGCCAATTGAGAGTAAACTCGACACCCATCTTGCAGACAGCTTTCTTAAATCCAACTGATCATTTAAAATCGAAACCACACTACCATATGAAATGCCTATGGCATTTACAATCTCAAGCACTTTTACTCTTCGATCGGCCAACACCATATCGTGAATTTTTTTCGACATTTTCGGGTGTATTGACCTCAATTGGCTGTCCAGAACGTTCAGCGTCATTTGTGCTTGTGCGACCACTACGAAAGTCAGTGCACCACTTTTTTACCATTGAAATCGATGGTGCAGAGTCCCCATAGTATTTATCAAGCTTTTTCTTAGTTTGATTGACGGTTCATTTTCGCAAAAAATAATGTTTAACGAGCACTGGAAATTCACTTTTTTCCATTTTTAAAAAAATCCACGAGGTTGTATGTTTTAAACAGCTGTTAAACGCAAAGTAAATGACGGAACTTGCTTAAAATTTGACAGTAGTCTATTAACAGGTGGTACTTGATGGGAGCAGTGTTGCATTTCATATAACTACGAGGGAAGTTCGAAAAGTGATAATTATTTGTTTTAATTTTTAATGTTTTTTGATTTTTGTTTTTAGTCAAAAGCAAAAATATGAAATTTTTTGTGAACATTTTAAAACAGCTCAGCATTTACCTTGTATCCATAATTTTTTTCTGTTATATTTTTTTGCATCTGAATGTGTTGGGCATACTTTGCATAAGAGACATAAGCAATAGATTCCAGAAAATTATAAAAATTTTCGACTCTTGGCTGCAAAATCAAATCAAATATTTGCTATAACATACAGTCCTCGAAAATGTTCTATATTGAATCCTGCCCTTTTCAAGTGGAAACAAAAAAATAAAACGGACTTAATTTCAGACTTAATTTTCTTAGAATTTAAGTATTCTTCTAAAGTCAATTCTTAATACTACCATAATATTTTTGCAAACTTGAACATTTGTTTTTTATACTTTTCAACCTTTTTTTTTTTTTTTTTTGTTTATAATAAGATGTTTTAGTTATGAGCACTTGGTCGGTTACCAAATGCTGTTCAAACGAAATTATCAAATAAAATACTGGCTTTAACTGTTTCTTCTCTGTTAGAAAAATGTGTTTCACTTGAAAACGAATATAATGACTGTACAATGATGGTGTGATGGTCGAGTGTTATATATTGAGTATATAAATTTAATGTTAAATGGGGTTGGTAATTTTCCTTTTCGAAAACTTATTCCTGTGGGTGCTATGATAAGTTTATATGATTGTTGTTTGCTATAGATTATTACCTTTTTTGTTGTTGTTGCCTTTTCACTCTTAACATAAATAGCATCGTATATTTTTATTTGGTGAATGGTCTCTGGTGAGTTTTTCCACATAGAGTGTAAAATGTTGAAAGTTTTTTTTTTTTCTTCATAACAACTTGCAATTTTTTATATTTTCGTTTTCTAAAGGTAAAAACACTTGTGTTTTTTATATTATTGTAGATTTTTACGAGTTGTACAAATTTAATATTCCAATATGAAAAATATTTTAGCGATTCTTCTAAAAAATCCTAAAAGTATACTATACAATTTGAATGTTTTATATAGCCCTAATGTAGGCTATGATTCCTTATTATATTACTTTTGTTTAATAAATTTCTACATTTATGATACAATTTTTTATTGTTTTTTCTATTAAAATATGTATACATTTGTATATAAAGATAAAATATCATCATTAATGATGCATATAATGTGGGTTTGCGTGTGTGTGTGTTTTTGTGTAGGATTCAATTGATTTTTTTGTTTGTCTGCAAAACTTTCTTTGATAGAGATCTTCTATTTAATTGAAAATGACAAAAAATAAATAATGGTTAATAAATAAGGGATTTGGAATTTTTTTTATTTTCGACTCTAAGAAAATTTCTTTTTGCGGTTGCTAAGCCAAATATTAAATTATTTATTTTAAAGAATATTTATTAAAATTCAAATATTTAATTGCTTATTAACAGAAAAAAAAGATAAAAGAAATATTTCCAATAAGCATTTTTGCTGGCATTAAAGCTAAAATAAAGTGTTTACCAATTTCAAGACATTATTTATACTTTAATTACACTTTAATTCAATAGCATATTCCAGCAAAACGGATACTTTAATTCAAGCCTTGAAATTTGTAGAATGTTCCAGAAATAAGAAAAAATAAAATGTAAGGCCACACTCAAAAAAAAAAATAATAACTAATATGTAATAAAAAATTTCCTTCAAAATAGTTTATAAATTGTCCTCAATTTAAGTAAAATTTTATTAAAAATTAGAAAAATTTTCTTAAAAAGAATGAAAATTCCTAAGTTTGAGGAAAAACGAAATAGTTTATATACTCAGAAATAGTTCATATATTTGCTAAGTAATATTTCTTGATTTTAGGAAAAAAAAAACAAGTCATTTAAATAAAAATGTATTAATTTTAAGAAAAAACATCTTAGTTTTAAGAAATTTACATACTCAAATATAATAAAATTAAGTTTAGTTAAAAAAAAAATAAGGACATAATTTACTCCCATTTAGTTCCACAAATGTGTCTAACTTAAATCGAGAAAGTACTTGAACTTAATGTGTGTTCATTTTTTGTTCGCGAGTAGTAAACTTAACTAAATTTTAGAAAGCCATTTCCAAATTCACTTTCTAATTTTGAAGAATTGTTGTCTAAAAATAAGTTCAGACAATTAAAAACAAAAAGTAATAAATTTTTTCCTAAGTAATATTAAAAATTTACTTGATTTTAGAAACTGATGAACTATTTCTAAGGAAAATTTTCATGCAACTTAGTTCAGATAAATTTTAAAAATTTTAATAAAATATTCTTTTTTTTTTCAAATAAAAGTTTTCTAATTTTAAAAAAAAAAATAAAATTTTGTATAGGATTTTTTTTTTGTTGGAAAACGTTTAAATTACCTTTAATATTTTATTCCAAAAAAACAATCAATTAAAAACTAATTTTCCTAATTTTCTAGAAAAAAAAATGTTTAAAAAACAGAAATGAAAGTAACCCTTTAAAAAAACTATCCTGCATGATTGTAATTTTTGCTTCGAGATCGTGCGTAAGCGTGAGTCAAAATCTCTCACGTGCCCATCTCTAATCTTAACAGTCTTAAATATTGAACTTAAAGTAGCTTAAAATATATTTTAAAATTTTGTTAGCAAAGGGTAAAAAATTTCGAATTTGCGCTTTTATGTAATAAATTTATTTTTTGTCTACAATACAAAATATCGCAGGCAAATTTTATACATTACGGCATAATGGCTTTCCTATAATTGACATAGCGCTTATTTAACTTTATATTTATTAAACTATTTTTTTTCACTTAATAATAAAAAAGTTTAAATTTGTATATGCCAAATAAAGTTTAAGCTAATCGTGCCATAAAATAAACTTATGACATTTTTCCATTTTCCAAAAAAAACAAGAAATGTAACTGTGATATTTTGTATTTTTGCAACAATTTCCTTAAATTAGTTAATTTAAGAAGACAAAGGACCCCCAGTGTTCCTTAACCATAGATACCGTGTGTCACTTAGGGCGTCCCTTTTTGTAGTTCTCTCAAGCAGAACCGTTAATTAACTAAGAAAAGGAACTGACTTTTTCACAATTTTTACATTTCAGGATATCCTGCAGTACATTTTTATAATTTGTTTACCTTTTTGCTAATGAAAATTAATTTATATTTTAAATACATGAAATTAGTATAATTCAATTTAGTTTTAAGACAAAATTATATAGCAAAAAGCTTGTTAAAAGCAGTGTCCTCACAAAGCGGAACTCCTCCGAAAGTGGGAAAATACCTACTTAATGAGTGTAAAGTACTTTAAAATATATGGTAAAATATTTAACCTTTACCATAGAAGCAGGATAAGGATAATTTTCAGTTAAAAGAAGTGCTATTTAACTTGATGTTAGAAAATATTTTTTTATTTTTAGGGAGTTAAGTCCTAGTTTTTAGTAAAAAAAAAATTATCTAATGATCTTAAATAAAATAAAATTTTTCTTAAAACCCAGGAAACATTTCCTAGCTAACAGTACAATTTTAGATGATGTATGAACTAATTAGTAGAAAATTTTACTGTTTTCTAATAAAAATTTACTTCTCAGTAGTAAAATTTTTCTATAATTTAGAAATTTTGACCAAATTTTAAGTAAAATTTGTTTCTTTATATCAAGGAAAATTTTATTAAATATTGGTAAAAAGTGCCTTTGGCGCCGTTTTCATTTCAATATTTCCTCTAAATAAGTTAATTTTTCTAAATTCTAGTTCATTTCTTTTTTTTTTTTTTGAGTGCAGAGTTTAGCTCTAAATTTCTTTAAAATCCATGGAAGAAATTAAGATTTTATAAAAATCTTCACAGGAAAATTGTTAATTTAAACAAATGTTTTTATTTTATTTTTTAAATATTGAATCGAATTATTTTTATTTGTATGAACTTGATTTTGACTGTAGAAAAACACTTGAAATAAAGCACAATACAAGCAATATTTAAAGCATTGAATTTTTAACTTTTCAATGCTTATTGGGTTACTATTTTAGATTTTATCATAAATTATAAAAATTAAATACTGAAAAATATTCATAGAGGTATTTCCTTTTTTTTTTTTTCCTTTTTAATATTTTGTTTTTCTACAACTCCAATTTCATTTCATTTTCCCTTTTCATTTTATGTAAATTAATTATTTGTAATTTGTATTCATACACCGCTTGCATTAATTGTACTTTTACTTGTGTATTATTGTGTTTTACATTGTGGTGTTGTTTTGTTGTTTTCGTCACTTTTGTTATGCAAATACAACACTATGAACTACTCTATTGCTTTATTTACTTCCGTTTTTTATTATAGAATAAACACAAAACAACTTCATATAAATAACAATGCAAATGAACAAGAAAATGGTGTAATAAACAAAGGCTATGAAAATTTTATTGCCTACTTTTAGGTGCTGCATAAAATTTTAAATTCCATGGATATATTTTTAAGATTAAATTCAATTAGATTTAATGATTCTTCTTAAAGATGTTTTATTTTTAATCATTATTTTTTATGTTTTTTTTTGCCTCGGAATTTAGCATTTTTTTTTCTTTAATTTTTTAAATATATAAATTTTTATTCATTTTGAGCTTTAAAGCGTAAAATCCGTAAATTTTTTATTTTCAATGCAATATATGTTATGTGTAATAATATATTTATACTTAACACCAAAATAGGTAATTTTAGTTTTGTCTTTCAAATACCATATAAATTTTAAGTAGACAAATTTAAAGAGAAGAAATTTCTTATTGAGCAGGTTCAGTAAGAATGTATTTTAAGTCAGAGAAAATAAAAAAGAAGTACAATTTGAAAATTTCGTTTCGGTGTCTAGTTTAGGCGATATGGTGGTTAAGAGTGAATCAGGAGTGCATCGCTCAACTCTTTTCTTTCTACTCACGTTGCCGTTTACACTAGCTACAACTGCTAATATCAACACATTCAGGGTTTATAAAGCGCAACATTACAGAAACTTGGGTCAGTTGTCTGCAACCGAAACGAATACAAGGTAATTCTTATTAATCTTCCACTAACTGTTGAGAATTTCTCCTGACAGGGAAGTGTGCTGTGCTATAAGTTAAATCTCTAGACATTTTTCGAGGTTCTGTGAAAAGACTTCGAAGCCCTGTGAATAATTGTCGACTTCCTGCGAATATCCTTAGTCCTGCAGGACCATAAAAGTATATTCGAGTCCTGCGAGTATTCTTTTATGGTCCTTAGAGGTCCTTTAAATATTCTTCTAGGTCCTGCGAATACCTTTGAAGGTCCTACGAATACACATCGAGATCCTAAGAATATCCCTTGAGGTTCTTTGAATATCCCTTGAGATCCTGCAACTATCTTGTGAACTTCATTTTAGGTTTTGTGAATATCCTAACAGGTATTGCGAATATCCTTTGAGGTCCTGCGAATATACTTTTAGCTCCTGCCAGAATCTTTCGAGGTCCTGGAAATATCTTTCAAGGTCCAGTGAATTACAGGTTGGTTTAAAAGTTCCTGCGCTCGAAATGAAAGAATACTGTTTTTGTTACGAAATATATTTTTTTATTCAATATAATCTTCTAGAAGCTCAATACAGTTGTTCCAATGATGTTCCAATAATTTTATCCCATCCTTATAATGGTTTTCCGGAAGCTCTGCAAAATAACCGTCTACGGCTGCTATGGCCTCTTCATTCGACGAAAAATGCTTTCCACGAAGGAATTGTTTGAGATTTCTGAGCCAAATCTGGTGAATACGGTGGATGTTCAAGCAATTCGTACTTTAATTCTTTGAATTTAGCCATCGTCAAAACACTTTTGTGAGCAGGTGCATTGTCTTGATGAAAAATGATTTTTTTCTTCTTTAAACCAGGTCTTTTCTCACGAATTTTTTCATCCAGCTGATCCAAAAGGCTGCAATAATCAGAGTTGATTGTTTTACCTTTCTGAAGATAATCAAACAACAAAATTCATTTTGCATCCCAAAAAACTGATGCCATAACCTTCTTTGCTGATCGTTGTGACTTCACCTGCTTTGGAGCTGAACAACCAGCTTCAGTCCACTGTAAACGTTCTTGTTTCAATTTAGGATCATGGTGGTAGATCCAAGTCTCATCCATAGTTATAAAACGACGCAAGAAGTCGGTTTTATTCGGCTTAAAACGCTCCAAATTACGCTGAGAAATTTGTTTTCGATCCAGTTTTTGTTGAATTGTTAATGTGTGCGGCACTAACTTTCCAAACAGTTTTTTCATACGTAATTCTTCATGTAAAATATGGAGTACTCGTTCGTCTGAGATGCCTATGGCATTAGCAATTTCACGCTTAGTCAAACTTGGATCTTCACTAACCATATTATGTACCTGCCCAATGATTTCTGCAGTTTTTGGTCGTCCTTCGCGTGGATCGTCTTTAAGTACGACCACGTTTAAATTCACCAGCCCAAAATTCAATGGTGCGTTTTGAAGGTGAGGACTCCTTATACACTTCTAACAATTGTCCATAAATTTCCTTTGCTTTTAAACCCTTCAAAACAAAGAATCTAATGACTGCACGATATTCAATTTTGTCCATATTAAAAAAAATCAATGACACGTCAATTTCAAATGGCTTGTAAACGAGGAAAGAATTGACAGAATGACTTGCAACTTTGCATGTGTTCTCAGGACAGTTATACCAACTTAAGAAAAAAAAGTTTGAAGCTAGCAGTGCCATCTCTTGGTGAGCGCAGGAACTTTTCAACCAACCTGTACATGAAGAAGTGCCGATAACTAATCGTAAGTTAACAGATTTTAATAATAATTCCTGGTTTAAGTCAAGGAAGATTACTTATATTATCTCTATACGTGATCTACGTTTATTCAGGAGAGTTCATCGGATAATTGGAGAGTATATTGCAGAATTAGGAATAGGACCAAAATTTAATACTAAGCAGATGTGGAATGTTTTGCGGACGTGTGGTAGTATAGATTTGGGCGATAATGTTGGGGATGTTGACCCTGACATTGTTAATATTTTTTTTTTTTGTTTCTAATCAATCATGTGAACTATCCACATCTGTTTTTGATGAGCTTATTTTTCCCTTGGAAGATTCATTTCAGTTTCAACCTGTTATAGCGGATGATGTATATTTCGCGCTCAGTAGGATACACTCGAATGCTGCTGGTTATGATTGTATACCACCGAAATTTTTTAGGATTATTTATACTTATATTTGTGCTTATTTTACTCATATTGTAAATACAATTTTTATGACTTCCAAATTTCCTGGTGATTGGAAGATATCACGTGTTGTGAAGATTAAAAGGATGGGAATTCAAATTTTATGTAATTTTTTTAATTTTTCTAAATCTGCATGTAAACTTATATGTTCATATCTTGGTAAAAAGTCACAATTCGTTTTTGTAGGAGACAGGAACTCTTGTTTCTTGGAGTTTATCAGTGGTGTTCCACAGGGTTCTGTAATTGGTCCCATTTTATTTTTGATGTATTTAAATGATTTTATTAATGTCATTGATAATAGCTCTTTACAGATTTTATTTTCTGGGGAAAAGCATTTTTTTGATATTTTGGCAGCGAACATAGAGTTTTACCTTAATAGGATTGCATAGTCGATGGATAAGAATGGGTTGGAAATTAATCTTGGCAAAACAAAGGTAATGTGTTATGGTTTTAACTCTAGTAATTTGAATGCATCGTTAGGAGGTGTTAGGATAAATTTCGTCACTGAAATTACGTGTTTGGGGGTGTTTTTGTGGATGATCAATTACGTTTTTCGAAGCACATTTATTACACTCAAAAAAAAAAGTGAACTAGAATTTAGAAAAATTGACTTATTTAGAGGAAAAATTGAAATAAAAACGGCTCCCAAAGCGCTTTTTACCATTATTTAAAAAAATTTTCCTTGAAATTAAGAAACAAATTTTACTTAAAATTTGGTCAAAATTTCTAAATTATAGAAAAATTTTACTACTGAGAAGTAAATTTTTATTAGAAAACAGTAAAATTGACTGTAAGTTAGGTAATGTTTTCTTGGCTTTAAGAAAAATTTTATTTAAGTTCATTAGATAATTTTTTTAACTAAAATCTAGGACTCCCTAAAAATAAGAAAATATTTTCTAACAACCAGTTTAATAACACTTTTTTTAAGTGAAAGTATCCTTATCCTGCTTCTATGGAAAAGGTAATATATTTTACCATATATTTTAAAGTACTTTACACTCATTGAGTAAGTATTTTTCCACTTTCGGAGGACTTTCGCTTTGTGAGGACACTGCTCTTAACAAGCTTTTTGTTATACATTTTTGTCTTTAGATTAAATTGAATTATACTAAACTCATGTATTTAAAATATAAATTAAATTTCATTAGCTTAAAGGTAAACAAATTAAAAAAATTGTCTGCATTATATCTTGAAAAGTAACAAATTGTGACAAAGTCAAATCCTTTTCGTAGTTAATTAACGTTTCTGCTTGAGAGAACTACAAAAAGGGACGTCCTAAGTGACACACGGCATCTATGGCTAACCGGGGGTCCTTTGTCTTCTTAAATTAACTAATTTTAGGAAATTGTTGCAAAAATATAAAACATCACAGTTACATTTCTGGTAATTATTGGAAAATGGAAAAGTCATGTTTATTTTATGGGATTTTTAGCTTAAACTTTATTTTACATATACAAATTTAAACTTTTTTATTATTAAGTGAAGAAATAGTTCGATAAATATAAAGGTTAATAAGCGCTACGTCAATTATAGGAAAGCCATAGTCAACAAATTAATTTATTACATAAAAGCACAAATTCTAAAATTTTTACCTCTTGCTAACAAAAATTTAAAATATATTTTAAGCTACTTTAAGTACAATATTTAAGACTGTTAAGATTAGAGATGGGCACGTGAAAGATTTTTGACTCACGCTCACTCACGATCACGAACCAAAAATTACAATCATGCACGATAGTTTTTTTAAATGGTTACCTTAAATTCTTTTATTTAATAATATTTTTTTTGAAAATTAGAAAAACTAACTGGTTTGATTTTAATTAATTGTATTTTTGTAATAGAATATTGAAAATAACTTAAACGTTTTCCAACAAATAAATCCTATACCAAATTTTATTATTTTTTAAAAATTAAAAAACTTTTGCTTAAAAAAAAAGAATATTTTATTAAAATTTTTTAAATTTATCTGAACTAAGTTGAATTTCCTTAGAAATAGTTCATCAGCTTCTAAAATCAAGTAAATTTTTATTATTACATAGAAAAAAATTTATTACTTTTTGTTTTTAATTGTCTGAACTAATTTTTAGAAAACAATTGTTCAAAATTAGAAAGTGGTATACTTAAAAGCTGAATTTGGAAATGGCTTTCTAAAATTTACATAATTTTACTACTCACGAACAAAAAATGAACACACATTAAGTTCAAGTACATTCTCAATTTAAGTTTGACACATTTTTTGAACTAAACGGGAGTAAATTATGTCCTAAATTTTTTTTCAACTAAACTTAATTTTATTACATTTTAGTATGCACTAAGATGTTTTTTCTTAAAATTAATAAATTTTTATTAAATTGACTTGTTTTTTCCTAAAATCAAGAAAAAATATGAACTATTTCTGAGTATATAAACTATTTCGTTTTTCCTCAAACTTAGAAATTTTTATTCTCTTTAAGAAAATTTTTCTAAGTTTTAATAAAATTTTACTTAAATTTAGGACAATTTATAAACTATTTTTAAGGAAATTTTTTATTCCATTTTAGTTCATGTCTTTTTTTTTAAGTGTACCTGTGTGGTCGTGTGATTGCTACCTTAAGGTGATTGTTGTCTCTGGACTTATGTTTGCGTCTACATGTGAGGAAACATGTTGCTAGTGGCCTTCTAGACGCCTTCATCTTACATTTAATCGTATCATAAGATATGTTTATAGATTACACTGGTCAACACAACTTTTGTTTCCTTTAAATTTGTTTATGTTATTGGGTATTTTTATGGCCCTGACTATGAAAAAAATACTGGGAGTTCGCTAGCAGCTTTAATTTTTGAAATATGGGCATTTTCATTTATTTCCATTAATACATATGTATGTTAACAAAATTTCTATCTAACACTATCAAATTATCTTTTATAAGATTTCCTAGAATGAATGACTTTAGGTAGATCTCGTTGCAAACTCCAGCCATCATATGTGTCTGCCATCATATGTGAGTCCCACCTTCCCTGATAACGCTCTTCCATTGTACGAAGATCCTGATGAAATCTTTCACCCTGCTCCTCACTAAAATCACCCAGATTTTGTAGAAATCGGTCTAAATGGGAGTGCAGGAAGTGGATTTTTATGCTCATGTTGCACCCTAGCTCTTGCAAGTTCGATAGCATGTACTCAACAAGCTCGACATGGTTGTCAGATTTCTTATTGCCTAGGAAATTACTCATAACCAAAACAAATGAATTCCAAGCTTTGGATTATACTTCAGTCATTGATTTGACAAAATTAGGATCTTTCACGAGTTGCCTAATCTGTGGCCCATCAAAAATACCAGCTTTCAGTTTTTCTATACTTAATCCTGGAAACTTGCGTGAAAGAAAATTGAAACATTCGCCTCTTTTATCAAGCGCCTTTACAAACTGTTTCATTATGCCGAGTTTAATATGAAGTGGTGGAAGTATGATGCGATCTCGGCTTACTAATGGCACGTTTACAACATTTTTAGTTCCAACTTTCAGCTTTTTCCTCACTGACCAAACTTTTTGTGACCAATGGCGTTGTCTGTCACGACTGTCCCAGAGACACATGAAACCCTCCTTGTTGACCTAAAAGAAAGTTAGCCATTTTCAGATCAACACAAATGAACCAGTTGTGGTCTTGATACTTAATTTTTTCCATAACCTTAGAAATATTTCCGTATTCTTCTTTTAAAGTCGTCGAATGTGCAATAGGTATGGATCCGTACTTGTTACCGTTATGAAGCAAAACTCACTTTAACTTTTTTTGTTGCTGTCTATAAAAAGACGCTAATCACTAGGTTGGTACTTTTTTAAACCCATCTGTTGCAAAACACCACCAACATCGTTACAAAAAACTAAATCATTCTCTTGAGAAAAATACGGTAACAGGTTTTTTTTCTCGTGAACGATAAAATGTGATGTAGGTTTCCGGAGTAAGCAAGTTTTTTTCTTTTAAACGAGATTCTTCAATTTCAGAAGCAAAAACAATCTGGATTAAGCACACAGCATATTCTTGACGAAGCCATATCCGAAACAACAACAAAATATATTTTTGTGTTAATAACAACGAAAATCTAAAAAAAAAAAATAGAAAAAGAGGGTATTTAGCTATTACTCAAAAACAAAAGCTGTTAGAGAAAAATTGTTGCCGTATTTAAAAAATGCGCGTCAATTTTAAACCGAAACAAAAAAAATCACAGGAAACAAACAGTTTTTCTTTTTTGTTGACCAGTGTTATGAATGAGGGAACACGTCACTCCTTTTGTATTAGATTTTGTTGGTATTTCTTTTGAAAATTTAATAAAATTCAGAATTTTGCAGCTGTTTCACGAGGAAATTAAGACGATTTGTCCAAGTGTTATATTGTTAAGAACTTTAGTTGCCCAAGATCAAGTAGAAACCCTCAAATAGTTTTTCATCGTATAACTTCATCCATTTATAAAAGATCCTTTAATGTGAGGATAACTAGAAATTAAAATTCGCCACCTAGAGACCTTTAAAGTTTAGTTTTTTCAAAGGCTACGTTTAAATGAAAATTAATGCAGCATTTCGGTGTGTTACACTCTAATTTCTAAATAACTGTAATTTTATCTATTCTTAATTGCTACATTATGGACCTTAAATTTTATTTTATATTTTTGTTATTATTTTAGTTTTAGGCGTTTTGTATAGATATATTTTTTATATTTTTTTTTATAGTAAATTGTTTTTTTTAGTAGTATACAAACCATATTTGGCCCACAGGGGCTTGGTTCTTGAATATTTGAATAAATAAAATATCCGTTGATGTGAAAATCTTTCAAAGTCTTGCGAATAACATTTGAGGTATTGCGGGTACGTATTCATGCTTCGAAGGTCTGGAAATGTCCTTTAAGATCCTACGAGTATGAGTTCTTGTGGATATCCTGCAAGGTCTTGTCAATTCCGTTCGAGGTACTACAAACATTCTTTGAGATCCTGTAAATATACTTTAAGGTCCAGCGAATAACCTTTGAGATCCTGCGATTATCCTTCTTCAACGTCCAGCTGTTATTGCAAGTTTGTCATTAATCCGACATACTTCTTCTGTCAGTGGAGCAGTTAATATGGAAAGTCTCATATGTATGTATTTGTTCTACCTTCTTTTAAGTATTGCAAAATTTTATTAATGTGCAATAAATTTCCAAAGAATTTCAATTGTTACAAAATTTTCGCCTATTTTGTGCAACATCTGTTTCTTATCCTTGGTATAAACGTATTATGCTATATTTAAAAAAAATATGTTAAAAATCTTCATAAACTCATACCATAACTGCTTATGCAAACCACAACAATACTGAATGTGTGTGTGTGTGTATTATGCAAATAAATTTTTGAAAAGGTGTTTCCTTGCAATAAATAAAATTGTTGCTGCATTTAACATACCCACATACATAAGTATGCAATGGAAATTAATATAAATAAATCTGGTTTTGTATTAAGATTATGCAGAAATTTTATATTATATAAATATTAGTTTAAAAAAAAAATAGTTTCTGCATGTAAAAATCGAAGTTTATATGAACCTAGATGATAATATATTGGTTGATGTAGCAACATATACGATCATATGCATTCATCATGTAACGACAGAAGTTGGGTCGCTCGTTTCTGTCTACACACTTTGTTATTACACTGGCGACAACTACAAATAGCTGCCATTAGGGGTATACAAAGAGCAACATCGAACAAATCTGGGTCAGTCGTCAGCAGCCGTGAACGAGAACACAAGGTAATTTCAACACTAAACATTAAATTCTAATCCTGCGAGCATCCTTGGACAACTTCTAAGTATCCTGCGAACATCCTTGAAGGTCCTGTCGATATCCTTGAAGATCCTGCGGATATCTTCGAAGGTCCTGTCAACATCCTTGAAGATCCTGCGAACATCCTTGAAGGTCCTGCTGATATCCTTGAGGGTCCTGCCAATATCCTTGAAGATCCTGCGAAGATCCTTGAAGGTCCTGTCAACATCCTTGAAGGTCCTGCGAACATTCTTGAAGGTCCTGCTGATATCCTTGAAGGTCCGGCTAATATCCTCGAAGGTGCTGCTTATATCCTTGAAGGCCTGCGAACTGTTCATAAAAGGAAGCGTGCCGTCCCAGGTCGCTCCTTCATCCTCTCTCTCTCTTTATCTCTCTCTCTCCCCATTTCTCTCTCTTCCCATCTCTCTCACTCTTTCTCAACCTCTTACTTAATCAACGTAGGTCATACGAAGTTCACCAGAGGAAGCGTGCCGTCCCAGGTCGCTGTCCCCCCCTGTTGAAGATATCAGAGGGAGCGTGCCGTCCCAGGTCGCTGCCCTCACCTAGACGTAGTGCATCAGAGGAAGCGTGCCGTCTCCGGTCGCTGTCCTCCCCTTTGAAGATATCAGAGGGAGCGTGCCGTCCCAGATCGCTGCCCTCACCTAGACGTTGCTCATCAGAGGAAGCGTGCCGTCCCAGGTAGCTGCCCCACCTACACGTAGTCTAATGTGTGATTATACACTATCTCATTTATTTGTGTATATATATATATATATTCGGATCCAAAATATGAGACTGTGTGGTCCCATATATCAAAATATACGATCATATATCCTCAAATTTCGATATATGGTCATGTATAAGATCATTTATTGTCATGTACTAAATTGCACATGGTGTGATTTTTTATTTTATTTTTGATCATGTATGCCTATGTATGATCATATACATGATGATATATGGTCATATATGAATTATATAACAACATATGTGTTTATATATGAAAGTATAATACCATACCATCGAAGATATATGATTTTATATGTGATCATGTCATCCAAGTGAAACATCCATGGTCATACATGATGATATATGGTCATATATGAATTATATAACAACATATGTGTTTATATATGAAAGTATAATACCATACCATCGAAGATATATGGTTACATATGTAATCATGTCATCAAAGTGAAATATATATGGTCATATATAATCATATATGGTCATATATGATCAAAGCCAAGCCCATATATTATCATGTATTTCGATTTTCACATGGTTTTAGTGTCTTAAGGGCTCTTTAATTTTCAATGGGTTTTTTTTTTTTTTTGAAAAAATGTCACCTTTTATATATTTTAATAATTTTTTTTTAAGTAAAATAAATAATCCAATAAGTTTTTATCTCACATATGTAAATTAATCCGGGAAATTATAATTTTAAACTGAATTTCCCATCCAACGTTATTTGTTTGTTGTTTTATTAAATATTTTAACTTTAATCTCCTTAATTATGCTTCATAAACATAATTTGAATTGTAATGCTGTTGTAATTATATTGTGTTATAAATTATCTGTTGCTGACATAAATACCAACAATAAGCCAAAATTATATGTGAATATAATGATTTATGATAATCACAAAACAATGATTTATCATCGTTTATAAGAATTATATACCTTGGAGATGTTCTCATTATTATATTTGTTTCATACAAATAAATTTCTATTCACCTTTAATTTGGCTTAGTAATTTGGTAATTATTTCGATTTTTTTTTTTTTGTATTAAAAATTTATAACTTTTTACAACAAACTAGACAAAATCTCTTTAACACGTATACATGTGCAATTTACGAGTATGAATATATATGTATATTAAATTTAATCTGTTGTTACATTTGCTCAAAAGTTGTACATTTAAAAGTTTGTAATTCCAACAATAAGATAATTTGCTAAATTAATATTTAATCACGTTGTGTTTTATGCTCTAACACACTACCAGGAAATACAAAACCAAAAGAGCATATACAAAAAAATTGCTTTTAAAAAAAAAAAAAATTGCCCCAAAGCTTTACAATTCTGTGCAGCTGGGTATTATAATATTGTGCTGAGGTTTTTTTACAACAAAAAATACAGTATCATGATTCAGTTATTGATTGTGTAGTAAGGCGTGTATACCAACTAAAACAGTATGATTTTTCCCCCCTTAAATTGTGATATGTTGTAGAGAATATATTTAAGATTGTAAATATATTCTCTAATTGATAAAAACAGCCGTTTTTAAGTCCTACTTTTATAGCATTTTGTTGGATATTCTCTTTGGGAGATTTCATAGTCTGCAGCTTTTTCATAAAAGTCTGGTCACTGAAAGTCGTCAAACCCAGACATAAGGCAACATGGAAACTCCTGTTGCAATCACATGTCCTGCAGTCCCAATTCGTTCATTCGCGACAATAAAAACCCGTTGATCATGGTTCTATATCGGTCAAATGTAATAAATTTTTTTCTATGTAATAATTATAATTTATTTCATAATTTTCTTGCAACTTAGTTCACATAAATTTTCAAAATTTTAATAAAATTTGATTTACTTTTTCAAGTAAAAGATTTCTTATTTTTGAGAAATAATAACCTTAGGTACGGAATAACTTATTTCAATGGCTCACGTGCCCATCTCAAATTTTAACACTCTTAAATATTGAACTTTAAGTTAAAACACAAAATAGCTTACAACACAAAGTATCGCAATTACATTTTATACATAATGGATTTTCTATAAAACTATTTTTTTTTTTCACTTACAATAATAATAAAAAAAGTTATAGTTTGTATATGTCAATTAAAGTTTAAGCTAAAAATGCCATAAAATAAACTAATGACCTTTTCCAGTTCCCAATAACAACAAGAAATGTAACAGTGATGTTTTGAATTTTTGCAACAATTTCCTTAAATTAGTTAATTTAAGAAGACAAAGGACCTCCCCCAGTGTTTCCATGCCAAAGATGCCGTGTGTCACTCAGAGCGTCCCTTTTGGTAGTTCTCTCAAGCAGAACCGTTAATTAACTACAAAAAGGATCTGACTTTGTCACAATTTATTACGTTTCAGAATATTCTGCACACGCAGAGAAAAAACATGGTTGCAATATGATCACTGCTGCTATATTGTGCTTACTGCAATCGGGTATGATTGTCACAACCAAGTTATTGGTTTTCTAACTATCAACATTAGTCTTATTGTGTGTTGTTTTCGAGTTCGTTAATTTGTTTCCAAACACTCATTATTAAATATACAATCATCTATAAGTTATGACCAAAGGGGAGAGCGTGGATACTGAGGAGGTTGGGTAGCGTCAACCGAAAATCCTAAGTATTCTATGCTGCTGGCTCTGTGGAATTTTTCAATTTTTATTCTCTATAATTTACTAATAAAAATTTGCATGTTTCTTTGCAATAAAACAAAATTATGAAAAAGAATATGATCTAAAATCCTATTAATACTATTCATTTACAATATAACAGATCAACAATTCATAAAAACTTCTTTACTAAAATATTTTTTAAAAAAAAAAGTCTGCAGAACCCATGATTTTCTTTTGTACGAAAAGGTTTGTTACACTAAATAATAGATATTTATAAATGTATCTGATAAAATCATTTTTAGAATCTATAGACTTTTCCTTAAACTAAAATTCTCAGATTCTCCAAACTGTTTCTTAGATAAAAGTTCATATATTTAAAAAAAAAAAAACTAAGATTCTTAGGCCTTTCTTTAAAAGAAAAATTCATAGATTCTGAAGACTTTTCATTATGAAAAATACTTAGATTGTTAGGAATTTTTCTAGTAGAAATTTTCTTAGATTCTAAAGAGTTTTCTTAAAAAAAAATTCTAAAAACTTTCTAAAAAAATCTTATAAATGTCGTTAGAATCTAAGATTTTTTATTAAAAAAAGTTATTAGAATAAAAAAAAAGTATTTTTCTTAAAAAAAGTCTACAGAATCAAAAATTTCTTGAAAGAAAATTCTTAGAATCCATGATATTTTTCTTAACAATTTTTTCTTCAAAAAGTCCTTAATATCAATTTTTTGTTAGAAAAAACATTTCTAAAGGAAATATTTTTAAATTTAAAGAACTTTTTCATAGTTTCTAAGAACTTTTCCTTTAAGAAACTTTCTTAGATTAGGGATCATATAATGATAATCCAGGAATCATAATATCGTTATGTGGGACCATAATATGATAAGATTTTGAGCATACTATGATTACGTGCGATTGTATTATGATAAATTCAATATCATAACATGTTTATTTGGGATCATAATATGGTAATTTTTAAATCATAATATAACTGTAGGGACAATATTATGGTAAAAATATAGTTAGCAAAAGGTAAAAAATTTCGAATTTACGCTTTTATGTAATAATTTTGTTTGCTGACTACATCGCAGGCACATTTTATACATTACGGCATAATGGCTATCCTATAATTGACGTAGCGCTTATTAAACTTTATATTTATCGAACTTAATAATAAAAAAGTTTAAATTTGTATATGTCAAATAAAGTTTAAGCTAAAAATCCCATAAAATAAACTTATGACATTTTTCCAAAAATAACAAGAAATGTAACTGTGATATTTTGTATTTTTGCAACAATTTCCTTAAATTAGTTAATTTAAGAAGACAAAGGACCCCCAGTGTTCGTTAGCCATAGATACCGTGTGTCACTTAGGGCGTCCCTTTTTGTAGTCAAATAACTACGAAAGGATCTGACTTTGTCATAATTTATTACGTTTCAGGATATCCTGCAGTACATTTTTTTAATTTGTTTACCTTTTTGCTAATGAAATTTTATTTATATTTTAAATACATGAGTTTAGTATAATTCAATTTAATTTTAAGACAAAAAGCTTGTTAAGAGCAGTGTTCTCACAAAGCGCAAGTCCTCCGAAAGTGGGAAAATACCTACTCAATGAGTGTAAAGTACTTTAAAATATATGGAAAAATATATATCCTTTACCATAGAAGCAGGATAAGGATAATTTTTACTTAAAAGAAGTGCTATTTAACTTGTTGTTAGATAATATTTTAATTTTTTAGGGAGTTAAGTCTTAGTTTTTAGGAAATAAAAAAATATCTAATAAAATTAAATAAAATAAAAATTTTCTCGAAACCAAGGAAACAGTTTTCAACTAACAGTTTCAGTATTAAAATTTTTCTATCAACAAGCAATGACCAATAAGGGAGAAGAAGAGCATGGATATTGACAAGGTTGGTTAGCGTCAACCGAAAATATTAAGTATTCTATCCTGCTGGCTCTGTGGAATTTCTCAAATTTTATTCTCTATAATTTACTATGTTTCTTTACAATAAAATAATTTATAAAAAGAATATGATTACATGATCTAGAATTCTACTATACTATTCACTTACAAAATAACAGATCAAAAATTCATAAATCTCCATTATTTTTCTATAATTTAGCAATTTTGACCAAATTTTAATTTTTTTTCTAGATTTCAAGGAAATTTTTATAAAATATTGGTAAAATAATTTCTTATTTCTAGTTCATGTTTTTTTAAGTGTATAAATTGGGTTTTTTATTACATAGCAAAATGTGTATATTTATTCGTTGCTCTGAAATTTATTCTACTTCAATTCAACATTTAGTTATTTTAATATAATGGCTCATGCTTTTTTGTGAAACGCACTGTATGGAAATTTTGCTAATTGACTATAAAAATTCATATAAATAAATGAATGATTTTTTTTTCAAGGCTTAATCCCTTTTTTTACAAGTCTTAATCAATTTTAAAATTAGAAATGTAAATAAAATATTCATTTAAAACTTATTATTATAACAATAAAATATAAAAACATTATTAATATTTAATACAAAAAAAACATGAAATTTTTTTAAATTCGACAGTGGCAATGTCATAAATTTAAATAAAAATTTCTAAAAAAACTTCAATCAAAGCAACAGATTTTTAGCCTAAGTCTACGATAAAAATGATTTTTAAATTTTTAAATTTATAAACTATTTTGTAAACTAAATCAATTAAAATATACAATAAATCCACTTAGGCGTATGATTAATATTATAAATATTCTTTTCATAACACTTATACGCACTGATGGGGTTGACTAATTTAATTTTTATCATTTTTAACACCAGTTATTTGTTTTTTTTTTTTTTTTGTTCGCTCTGCAAAATGGTGTAGATATATTCCTTTTATATCCTTAATGAAGCCGTACAGCTGCCAATCAATTATAAGGATTTACAATTCATTTAATTGTCATAAGTAATGCCTGTCTCTGTTGTGCCACAAATACAACGAATGTATTTTATGTTAACTACACCCATACATATATACTTATTTATGAGTAGTTGTTGTTGTTGTTCGATATCCGACACACACACTTTCATAAACATACAATGCCATTAAATGAAACGAATTAAAATAATTAAAATGAGCAAATTATAATAAAAAAAAAAACTGTAGCAAAAATGGCAATCACAAAAACTATAATGATAAAATCAACATTTATTTCAGACAAATAATAACATGATGTACAGTTGTATAAATTTATGTAAAAATATTAAAAAATTTAATAAAAAAAAATCATATTAAATTAAAAAATGTACGAACACAATGAAATAATAATAAGAGAAAATATTAATTAAAGATTTCTTTTATAAGTGGTTCAAAAAAAAATAAAACATATCCTATAAAAGCCAACCAAAAGGGTTAACTAAAATTATAAAGACTCATAACTATCACGATTAAGAAGGTCCAAAAAAAAAAAGTCGAATTCACGAGCTTCGCAACCCTACAAATATGCCTTTATGGAAAAAATATGGTGTATCAAAGAAATTAAAAAAAAAAAAAAATTATTTAGAGGTAGTATATCGCCATTCAGGTTTCAAATTGACAAAAATAAAATAAAGGGTGTCCCAAGAAGAACGCAATTTTTAAATCTGGCAACATTCGAAGTGTCATTGTTTGACATTTGAACAATTGTTATTGTTTGCTAGTAGAAGGTACGAGGTTAGTAAAAATGGAGCGCTACACGAATGAACAACGCATTCTCATTGTGAAATTGTTTTACCAAAATGGTGAAAGTTTTGCGGCTACAGTTCGCAAATTGCGATCAATTTGGGGTCACAATAATGCTCCAAAAGAGTCAACTGTAAAGAGATTAATGGATAAATTTGCCGAAACTCTTTCTGTTAGTGATGTAAAGACAACAACGCGCCATCGACCAGGTCGATCGACCGAAAATGTCGCAGCTGTACGTGATGATGTCGCTCAAACTCCATCCAGCTCAATTCGACACCGAGCTCAGCAAATTGGTGTCTCCAAATCCACTTTGCAGCGAATTTTGACGAAAGATTTGCATCTTCATGCATACAAAGTTCAATTGACTCAGGAACTGAAGCCAGCTGACCATGGACAGCGAAGGGAGTTCGTTAATTGGGTATTGGAGAGACAACATGAAAATGCTGATTTTGGCGATAAAATCATCTTCAGTGACGAGGCCCATTTTCATCTTGATGGCTTCCTCAATAGGCAGAATTGTCGCATTTGGGGTGAGGAAAATCCTCGAGTGATTCACGAGAAGCAAATGCATCCTCAACGTGTCACTGTGTGGTGTGGTTTTTGGGCTGGAGGAATCATTGGACCTTTTTTTTATGAAAATGAGGCAGGTTAAGCGAAAAACAGTCAATGGTGTTCGGTATCGTGAAATGATAACCAGTTTTTTCTTGCCTAGAATTGAAGAAATTAATGTGGTGGGCATGTGGTTCCAACAAGACGGCGCCACATGTCATACAGCCAAAGAAACAATTCAATTGCTGCATCAGTCATTTCCCGGTCTTGTTATTTCGCGTTTTGGAGATCAGAATTGGCCGCCTAGATCGTGCGATTTAACACCATTAGATTTTTTTCTTTGGGGTTTTTTGAAGTCGATGGTTTACGCGAATAAGCCGACGACGACTCAAGCCTTAAAAGAGGAAATTGGACGCTGCATTAATGAAATACCGCAGCATTCATGCAAAACGGTCATTGAAATTTCATTAAAAGATCGTGTGCATGCCAGCAAAGCCGCGGCGGCCATCTGCACGATATATTGTTCCATACATAACCTCATTCTATCGACTTAACGATATAATAAAGTTTCACGATTTTTTTTTAAATATCTGTGTTTTATTTAAAATTTAAAAATTGCGTTCTTCTTGGGACACCCTTTATAATTATTAGGATCACGACTCATAAAATCTAAAATATTTAAAAAAAAGATTAAAATTAAAAATTCAATTCGAATTCGCAAATTAAGCAAAAATTTCACACAAAAAATGTTTGATTTTCATCAAGAAATTTTCTAATATTTACCTCTGCGCAAAATTCTTTTTTGAATGATATGAATGTCCGCGGAAGGTCTTCTTATGTGAGACAGAATTTTTGTTAACAATTTAATTTTAGTACGCTAAATAATAGCGAAAAACTTAAAATATCAAATTTCAAAAATGAGCGCCCCGGTAGGCTAGTTGGTAGCGTGCTAGTTTATCAGTGCGGGGGTCGTGGGTTCGATTCCCACCAAAGGCTCCGCTCTGTTTTCGCTACAACGAACCGAAAGCCTTCGTTGCTAGTGCTCGTTGCTTAATACCCTAATTAAAATATAATTTGTAATTATGTGTTTAATAAAATAAATAAATAAAATAACTTATTTGGAGGAAAAATTGAAATGAAAGCGGGGTCAAAGACACTTTTTACCAATATTTAATAAAATTTTCCTTGAAATTAATAAACAAATTTTACTTAAAATTTGGTAAAATTTTCTAAATTATAGAAAAATTTTACTACTGAGAAGTCAATTTTTATTAGAAAACAGTAAAATTTCCTCCTAATTAGTTGATACATCATCTAAAATTGTACTGTTAGTTAGGAAGTGTTTCCTTGGTTTTAAGAAAAATTTTATTTTATTTAAGTTCACTTAATAATTTTGTTTTACTTAAAACTAGGACTTAACTCCCTTAAAATAAGAAAATATTTTCAAGTTAAATAGCACTTCTTTTAAATGAAAATTATCCTTAAAATTTATAAAAATTTTCTAATAAATGCGAAACTGTTTCTATGTATGTTTGTATGGTATATATTTTACCATACATTTTAAAGTACTTTATACTCATTGCGTTAGTATTTTCCCACTTTCGGAGGACTTCCGCTTTGTGAGGACACTGCTCTTAACAAGCTTTTTGATATACATTTTTATTTTTAAATTAAATTGAATTATACTAAACTCATGTATTTAAAATTTAAATTCAATTTCATTAGCAAAAAGATAAACAAATTAAAAAAATGTACTGCAGGATATCCTGAAACGTAATAAATTGTGACAAAGTCAGATCCCTTTCGTAGTTAATAAACGGTTTTGCTTGAGAGAACTACAAAAAGGGACGCCCTAAGTGACATACGGCATCTATGGCTAAGGAACACTGGGGGGTCCTTTGTCTTCTTAAATCAAATTAGAAATTTTTTACCTTTTGCTAACAAAATTTTAAAATATATTTTATGTTCAATATTTAAAACTGTTAAGATTAGAGATTGGAACGAGAGCCTTTTTGAACTCACGCACGATCACGAACCAAAAATTACAATCATGCACGATAATTTTTTTGAATGGTTACTTTAATTGTTTACTTTAATAATATTTTTTTCTTAAAAATTAGTAAAACTAACTATTTGTTTTAAATTTATTTAATTTTTCTTTTTGAAAAGATTATTGAAAATAATTTAAACGTTTTACAGCAGAAAAATAATGTTTTATTAAAATTTTTGTAAATTTATCAGAACTAAATTGCATGAAAATTTTCCCTAGAAATGGTTCATCAGTTCCTAAAATCAAATAAATTTTTATTATTACATTTTGTGTTTAATTGCCTAAACTAATTTTTAGAAAACAATTCCTAAAAACTAGGACTTAAAAACTGAATTTAGAAATGGCTTTCTAAAATTTACATAATTTTACCACTCGCGAAAAAAATGAACACACATTAAGTTCAAGTACTTTCTCATTTTAAGTTAGACACATTTTTTGAACTAAATGGAAGTAAATTATGTTTTAATTTTTCTTTTAACTAAACTTATTTTTATTATATTTAAGTATGCAAATTTTTGATATCTAAGATGTTGGTTTTTAATTGATACATTTTTATTTAATATACTTGTTTTTTCCTAAAATCAAGAAATATTTCTTAGGAAAATATGAACTATTTCTGAACTATTTCGTTTTTCCTCAAATTAATTTTGATTCATTTTTGGAAAATTTTTTTAAGTTTTAATAAAATTTGACTTAATTTAATGAAAATTTTTAAACTATTTTAAAGGAAATTTTGGATTAATTTTAGTTCATGCCTTTGTTTTTTTTTTTTTTTTTGACTGTGGTTTGGCTATAATTGTTTTTAAGTTTAAGTGAATAGTTAACAATTTTTACTTAATTTTTGAAATTTCTGCAAAAGGTCATCAGCTACAATTTCACTAAAAGTCATCATCTAACAGTTCATATTTTAGTCTAACCAACCGACCCTTGAGGATACGTGTGCTTTAAAATCGTCAAGAAAAACCATTCGCACTGATGATGATGCCTGCAAAGTTTGGTTTTATCTACTACATATAGTTGAGTTACAACTGCAAACAACCAGAAATTAAAGACATTCAAAGGATATTAATAAAATAAAAATATTCGAGACTGTGAAACTGTACTGAAAATAATTAATAAATGTTGAAAAATATTAAAAGAAAAAGAAAGAAATAGGAAAGCAAACGAATATAACATAGATAACACTATGCAGCAAAACTCGGTTCATGTACACTATTAATATTGTAAAACCCAAAAAGAATTTGGCGCTGCCTGGGTATAGTCAGTTTTATTTATTTTTTATTTTGTTGTTAAACAATACTGTGTAAAAACGTTTTTCTGAATTAAAGCCAATCTTTGGATACCCACATAGAAATTTTATGATAAATTGTTCGTAGAACATTTTAACCCCATATCTGCCCATTTTAAAGTTCAATTTAAGTTCTTTTCTCAGGGTATTCTAAAAAGGCCCTTAAAATGGGCATTTTTAATGTAAAACTATTTTTAAAAGTGAGAAATTTAGCGAAATCGATAATAAAAAGTCTGAGTGTATTAACTGTGCCTAATTTCACAAAAATCTCTTAACTGGTATGTCCGTAAAACGTGTGCTGACGGTTTCCTGTAAGTCCCGGAGCAAAAATAGTAACTTATTTTGCAAGTAGAGACTCCTAACTTTCATTGTAATTAATAATGTATGTATTGCGGAGCATTAATATATTTTTGACAATTTTTTTTAAATATTTGTCTGTTTTACAAAGTACATTTTTTAAAATTTATGAAATTTTGACTTTACATCTTTCGCACCTGAAAATCGTTCGTTTAACAGAAAAAGTTAAAAAAAGTAAAAAATTATGTTTTCTATATACATATATAAATTACTTGCCTTAATAAAAAATTTAACTTTAGCCAAAATTTACTTCATATCTGACAACTGCTTTTTTGGCAGTCTAGGGCATTTACCCACGTAAGTAATCTAAGACTACAAGTGATACATTACAATTCGACTTTTTTAAGATTTTACATCTGCCAAATAAGCTTTACTTGTAAACAGATATTTGCAGTAGAATACATTAACAGATATTTGCAGTAGAATACATTAGCAGAATATTTTAACCTTTAAGGGGACTTTTTTAGCATTCTTGAAAAAAATTACCCATGAAAATTGAAAATCTTCTATGGAAAAATTGTTCACAAAATTTCATTGTAGATATCCTAAGACGGCATTTAACGAAAATGAACTACCACACTGGTTTTTAAGTCATACTTCATATATACTTGAAACAAATTAATTGATTTAACCAAATAATTTGATGATTTCATTAGCATTTCATTGATATCAATTGTAATGAAATTATTTTCATTACCATTTTTTAAATAATAATATAAATTATTTTAATTGATTGCTTCATTGATTAATGGGAATGTGTTTTTTTTTTGATTTCATTGCAATTACTAATTATTCAATTAAAAGCAGCTAATGTCAATTGACAGATAAGCTTTTTAAAAATTGTAGAAAATAGAGATAAATTTCTCAAATCACGAAAATACTTGCTCGGACTCGTGATAACTTTAAAAAAAATTGGGGTAGCCTTCGTCGAGCTTTGGTAAAATTTTGTCCGTTTTGCTTAAGCTTAAGAAATATTCGCCCTTTTTAAAAAATGGTATATTTTTTTAAAAATGGCCGGTGTCTCGAAAACTAAGCGAGATATGTACGTCAAAATGGGCAACATTTTTGCTCTATCAAAGTATATATTGGGATAATAAATATTGGGGCATCCCGAGGGATCCATTCTTAAAACAGCCTCACAAGTTAAACATCCCCTTTTTAGTAAACTAACTTTTTTTTGAGCAATTATAAACAGTTTTTGAGCGATCGACAGTATGGCTTTCGTAGAAGCCGTTTCAGTTAAATTCAGGGGTACTGCAAGGTTCCGTTCTTTTTCCTTCTCTCTTTCTTGTCTTTCTTAATGACCTTTTTGGTTTAACTTTCAACCCTATCAAATCTTTTGCTGATGAAAGTAACATTTTACATTCATTTTCCTTCGATCGCAGGCCAAGCCTCATAGAGGTCGGAGTCGAGAGGCAAATCATCAACGATACACTTAATCGGGACCTCTCGTTAGTTTCAGAGTGGGGTCGTACAAATAGGGTGGATTTTAATGCACATAAGACCCAATATTGTATGATGACTAATAGGGTTGTGGAGTCTCCAGCATCATCTGTCCAATTGGAGGGTATCGATACTGAGGAATCGGAAACTCTTGATGTTCTGGGCATGAGAATTCAGTGTGATATCCGTTGGAATAAACACATTTTTGAAGTGTCGAAAGAAGCATTCAAATGTTTAGGTTTTTTTAAACGGTGTAAGAAGTATTTCACCCCCTCCGATCTCCTTACTATCTATACCACCTATATCCAGCCAAGATTGGAGTATAACAAAGGACCCTTGAAACCAGGATAAACAAACTACTAAATTTTTAGCCATGCATGATGCCATGGTGCCATGATGCCAAATGACTAGACTTCAAAAAATTCTAAGGCGACACCATGAAATCTTAGGCGATTTACAGCAACATTTAGCCTCTAGCAATGGTACAACCACAAGTACAGTAATTGTGGTGTAAATGTATACATGTTTGATTTTTTTTTCTAACATTAAACAAACAACAATATTAATTATTATTATAACAAACAAATTATAAATAATTATAAAAACAAATGTATATTTAATTTTTTTTTTGCTTAAGACAACAAACAAAACAATGGTAAACGTGAGTATGAAAGAGACTAAACATATAAAATGGGTTTTTTTAATGCAGGTAAAAAAAAACAAATTGTTGTTAAGTGTTGTTTGTCCTTTGCTTACTCATGTTTACCGATGTTTTGTGTTTTTTGTCTCTTTCATACTCACGTTTACCATTGTTTTGTTTGTTGTCTTAAGCAAAAAAAAATTAAATATACATTTGTTTTTATAATTATTAATAATTTGTTTGTAATAATAATAATAATAATAATTAAAATTGTTGTTTGTTGAATGTTAGGAAAACAAATTCCAGCATGTATACATTTTTAACACAATCACTGTACTTGTGGTTGTACCATTGCTAGAGGCTAAATGTTTCTGTAAATCGCCTAAAAATTTCATGGTGTCGCCTAAGAATTTTTTGTATTCTCGTCATTTGGCATCATGACATCATGCGTGGCTAAAAATTTTGTAGTTTGTGCATCCTGGTTTCAAGGGTCCTTGGTATAACCCCCATATTTAGGCAGGTGCTTCAAGGTCTATGAACAGCACAACACATTACAGGGAAAATTCGTTCATAAGTCGAACTAGTCCTATGTGGAATAAACTCCCCGCAGAGGTGTTCCCTGACAACTATTATATAGGGAAATTCAAGTCTAGTATTCAAAAACACTACTCCACAATGCACTGCATTCATAGGTGGCAACCCCTGAGTGTTGATACATAAAAAAAAAATTAGTATGATTTCATTAGCATTACTCTACTAATGCTAATGAAATTTCAATGCCAATGCAAAAATCCCAAGTATGACTTCATACAGTATTGTCCCTTCAAGTGGCCATAAAACTTGACTTTAGCCACGCAGCGCCAAACCTTCTGGGAGTTTAACTATAATAACCTAATATATACTTTCATCCGACATATGAATTATCCACGCCTGAACATAGTGTTCCATAGTGTAATTAATATTTTAAAGTCACATTAAGTACAACAGTTGATTTTGTGTGTACGTATCTCTCAAAAGGATATTTTAGATTATAATTGTCTAAGTATTGGTGCAAATATTAATAATACTACGTGTAGTATATGTACATAATTTCATAAAAATAGACAGTGTTGTACATTACTATAGAGATTTGAAATTATGTCAATTATTATTTGAAAATAAATTAAATGAAAAAACTAAAATAAAATTCTTAAAATTCAAAAAGTTTTTTTTTTCGAAAATATTATAAGTTTTATATAAATTTATATAAATTAAAGTATCCCTATTATTATCCACTGCACTGTATGTAAAATATATATATAAAAAAAAGGAATTAAGAACAGCACATCTAAAGACATTCCTTTTCGAACATATCAATTTTGTGAAATGCTTCAAAAGAAAAACTTTTGTGTGTGTTGGAGCTTTAGTAGACTAAAGTTTACTTTACACGGAAGATTTAATGTCGTGGCATATATTAATATGCTAAGATTTTTTTTTTTTCATTTCTTAGGTGCCCAGTCTAATTTTAAAGGGGAAAAAAGTCTTGAAAATATATTTTAGAAATAATTTTAACATAAAATGATTCGCGAAAAGTCGCCTAGAATACAAGAAAGCACCACATAATTACTAAAACGTAATACCCAAGAAACATTTTTACGGACTCTCCGATACGTACGGATTCATGAATCCGGCTTCTACTGTACGGTCCGAAAATACGTATCCGTCAAAGCTTGTACGTAAACGGACCGTTTTGGTGTATCCCTTTCTGTACCGTCAAATATGGACCACTGTTTTTCATCAGTTTTTCTTCAGTTGCTTTTGGATTTGCTTAGTAATAAAAAACTAATACTTAAATATCCCTCAGGTAAATATTTATGAAATTGAAAACAAGTTTTACGATGACGTGTGCAAAATTATGTTGATTTGCAAATAAAAATATTGCTCGACAGCTTAAAATAATTTTGTGAAAAAATTTGCAAATTTGCATTATTTGCTTCATCATATCGTAAGTACCACAATTTAAACCAAAATTAAATATTTGTTTTATTTTGTTCATCATTTTTAATGGGCCACAATCGCAGTGATTGATGGATGGTAATTGTGCTGGAGATAAATATGGTATTTGTTGGATTTAGTTTATTTAGTTTTGTTATCTTAATTTAAATATATTTGTTAATAAATTTAAAGAAAAAATATACAAATTTGCTACCAACAATTAAAATAACATGCCTTTACACAAATCCGTTTTTTGTTGAAAAAACGGTACGAATGCGGACCGAATACGGATCCGTAAACGATCCGTCGCTGACGGACTATTAACAGACAACTCCGTTTTTCATCCGATATATCCAGTCCGTAAACGGTCCGTCACTGACGGACTTTTAACGGACAATTCCGTTTTTCATCCAATATATCCGGTCCGTAAACGGTCCGTCATTGACGGTTTTTAAACGGATTCGAATCAGTTTCGATGTTCCTTAAAATCCGTTTTCTGGTCCGTTTACGGATAAAGAAAACGGTACGTAAACGGAGTTGGATTCCGTTTATGACGTACTGAAACCGGTACGTAAACTGTACGTATTGTTTGTTGGGTAGAGATTTATATAAATAAGTTTGTATCCAATTTTTTTTTTATCTCTTTTAAATGTATAGTATTTTTGATGCATATGCTTGAGCATCTCTTGCGTGAAACCAATGGCTGCGTTATGGGTCTCTTGTATTAACCAATTTTTATTAAAATTAGCAGGTACCTCGATGATAGCACTTCCTTGTTACTTTTAGTTAAACTTTGATATACAAAGAATTCTTAAATACCTGCATGATAAATATTACTATCGGCTTATAAAAGTTGAGAATTATAAAATATTTTTAAGCTTTAAATACAATATCGTTAGTTTAGTATGAAAAGGTGCCAAGTCAATATTTTATGAAAATGTTAATCTTAATGCAGCGTTATAAAGCATGTAAGATAATATAATTTAGAAAAATTAACTTTAAAATTTTTTTGTTTCTACTTGCTGTTATGCAGTTGGGCCTCTTAAGTTTAATATATATTTTCTAAAATTTTTTTTTTTTAAAAGCTGACAATTTCTAAACCTAAATTTCTTTTGACCTTTTTGAAAGCAATTAAAACATAATTTACAGCTTTTAAATTCATAAACAATTTTTATTTAAAATTTATGTATTACATTGACTACACTCGAAAAAAACTAAACTAGAATTTAGAAATATTAACTTATTAGAGGAAAAATTATATTTAATAAAATTTTCCTTGAAATTAAGAAATAAATTTTACTTAAAATTTAGACAAAATTTCTAAATTATAGAAAAATTTTACTACTGAGAAGTAAATTTTTATTAGAAAACAGTAAAATTTCGTACATCATCTAAAATTGTACTGTTAAGAAATTTTTTTTATTTAAGTTCATTAGATAATTTTTTTTACTAAAAACTAGAACTTAACTCACTAAAAATAAGAAAATATTTTCTAACAACAAGTTTAATAGGCCTTATTTTAAGTGAAAATTATCCTTATCCTGCTTCTATGGTAAAGGTAATATATTTTACCATATATTTTAAGGTACTTTACACTCATTGAGTAAGTATATTCTCACTTTCAGAGGACTTCCGCTTTGTGAGGACACTGCTCTTAACAAGCTATTTGCTATACAATTTTGTCTTAAAACTAAATTGAATTATACTAAATTCATGTATTTAAAATATAAATTAAATTTCATTAGCAAAAAGGTAAACAAATTATAAAAATGTACTATATATATTCTGAAACGTAATAAATTGTGACAAAGTCAGATCCTTTTCGTATTTAATTAACGGTTCTGCCTGAGAGAACTACAAAAAGAGACGCCCTACGTGACATACGGCATCTATGGCTAAGGAACACTGGGGGTCCTTTGTCTTCTTAAATTAACTAATTTTAGGAAATTGTTGCAAAAATATAAAATATCACAGTTACATTTCTTGTCATAAGTTTATTTTATGGGATTTTTAGCTGAAACTTTGACATATCCAAATTTAAAATCATTTATTATTAAGTGAAAAAAATAGTTCGAAAAATATAAAGTTTAATAAGCACTACGTCAATTATAGAAAAGCCATTATGCCGTAATGTAAAGGGTGTCCCAAGAAGAACGCAATTTTTAAATCTGGCAACATTCGAAGTGTCATTGTTTGACATTTGAACAATTGTTATTGTTTGCTAGTAGAAGGTACGAGGTTAGTAAAAATGGAGCGCTACACGAATGAAAAACGCATTCTCATTGTGAAATTGTTTTACCAAAATGGTGAAAGTTTTGCGGCTACAGTTCGCAAATTGCGATCAATTTGGGGTCACAATAATGCTCCAAAAGAGTCAACTGTAAAGAGATTAATGGATAAATTTGCCGAAACTGGGTCTGTTAGTGATGTAAAGACAACAACGCGCCATCGACCAGGTCGATCGACCGAAAATGTCGCAGCTGTACGTGATGATGTCGCTCAAACTCCATCCACCTCAATTCGACACCGAGCTCAGCAAATTGGTGTCTCCAAATCCACTTTGCAGCGAATTTTGACGAAAGATTTGCATCTTCATGCATACAAAGTTCAATTGACTCAGGAACTGAAGCCAGCTGACCATGGACAGCGAAGGGAGTTCGTTAATTGGGTATTGGAGAGACAACATGAAAATGCTGATTTTGCCGATAAAATCATCTTCAGTGACGAGGCCCATTTTCATCTTGATGGCTTCGTCAACTGTGTGGTGTGGTTTTTGGGCTGGACGAATCATTGGACCTTTTTTTAATGAAAATGAGGCAGGTCAAGCGCAAACAGTCAATGGTGTTCGGTATCGTGAAATGATAACCAGTTTTTTCTTGCCTAGAATTGAAGAAATAAATGTGGAGGGCATGTGGTTCCAACAAGACGGCGCCACATGTCATACAGCCAGAGAAACAATTCAATTGCTGCATCAGTCATTTCGCGGTCGTGTTATTTCGCGTTTTGGAGATCAGAATTTGCCGCCTAGATCGTGCGATTTAACACCATTAGATTTTTTTCTTTGGGGTTTTTTGAAGTCGATGGTTTACGCGAATAAGCCGACGACGACTCAAGCCTTAAAAGAGGAAATTGGACGCTGCATTAATGAAATACCGCAGCATTCATGCAAAACGGTCATTGAAAATTTCATTAAAAGATCGCGTGCATGCCAGCAAAGCCGCGGCGGCCATCTGCACGATATATTGTTCCATACATAACCTCATTCTGTTTACTTTACGATATAATAAAGTTTCACGATTTTTTTTTAAATATCTGTGTTTTATTTAAAATTTAAAAATTGCGTTCTTCTTGGGACACCCTTTATAAAATTTGCCTGCGATATTTTGTATTGTAGTCAACAAACAAATTTATTACATAAAAGCGCAAATTCGAAATTTTTTACCCTTTGCTTTATTTTATATTTTAGGCTAAAGTTCAATATTTAAGTCTGTTAAGATTAGAGATGGGCACGTGAGAGATTGTTGACTCACGCTCACGCACGATCACGAAATAAAAATTACAATCATACACGATAGTTTTTTTAAATGGTTACTTTAATTTCTTTTATTTAATAATATTTTTCTTAAAAATTAGGAAAACTAACTGGTTTGTTTTAATTGATTGTTTTTTGGAATAGAACATAAAAAATTAATTTAAACGTTTTCCAACAAAAAAAAAATCCTGTACCTAATTTTATAATTTTTTAAAAATTAGAAAACTTTTACTTGAAAAAAGAATATTTTATTAAAATTTTTAAAATTTATCTGAACTAAGTTGCATGAAAATTTTCCTTAGAAATAGTTCATCAGTTTCTAAAATCAAGTAAATTTTTATTACTACTTATGAAAAAATTTATTACTTTTTGTTTTTAATTATATGAACTCATTCTTAGAAAACAATTCTTCAAAATTAGAAAGTGTTATATTTAAAAACTGAATTTAGAAATGGCTTTCAAAAATTTAGCTAATTTTACTACTCGCGAACAAAAAATTAACACACATTAAGTTCAAGTACTTTCTCTATTTAAGTTAGACACATTTTTTGAACTAAATGGGAGTAAATTATGCCCTTAATTTTTTTTTTTTTTGAACTAAACTTAATTTTATTACATTTTAATATGCAAATTTCTTAAAACTAAGATGTTTTTTTCTTAAAATTAATTAATTTTTATTTAATTGACTTATTTTTTTCCTCAAATTAAGAAATATTACTTAGGAAAATATGAACTATTTTTTAGTACATAAACTATTTCGTTTTTCCTCAAACCTAGAAATTTTTATTCTTTTTAAGAAAATTTTACTAAGTTTTAATAAAATTTTACTTAAATTAAGGACAATTTATAAACTATTTTGAAGGAAATTTTTGATTACATTTTAGTTCATGTTTTTTTTTTAAGTGTACATTTTTAGAAAAATTTATTATATAAAGAAGTTACTGAAAACAATTAGGTCGTACGTTATATCGTGTTTTCGTTATACCGAGCTTCGACTGTATACTCACAAAAAAGTATCACAAAATTTTAAGTTATTAAAAATATTTGTTAAAATACAAATTTGAAATTTTTGTAAAATTGTTATTTTTCATATTTTAAAAATAAAAATTGAAGTTACAAAAAATTAAAAAGTTTTGTTGGATTTACAAAACTTTTGTATATAAAAATATATTCTATGAAGGATGTTTAATATTACAAACATAATTTTTATAATTTGTTTTTGTGTAGGTACTGCTTTTGAAATACAATGATTTATGAAGAATTAATGATAGAAATATAAAAATATTGTTTCATTATTTAAAGACATTAAATGAAACACAATACGAGCAGTCTAAAAATAAACTAACAAATATATACACTAATTTATAAAATAAATTTTTATTTATTTCTTATTTATATTAATCATATAATTACAAATTATATATTAATACCCTAACCGAGCACTAGCAACAAAGGCCATCGGCTCGTTGTAGCTAAAACAGACCGGAGCCTCTGGTGGGAATCGAACCCACGACCTCCGCACTTATAAACTAGCACGCTACCAACTAGCCTACCGGGGCGCTCATAAAATAAAGAAAATTATCTTTGTCTGTTTAACTTAAAGCCTTCTTTAAATTGTGTATAATATCAAATGCAAAAAAATAAAATCTGCAAATGTAAAACTTGTAAAAAAAAAGTTTTAAAAGGATCTGTTTTTGTTTTTAATAAATCACTACATAAATTATTAATGTCTTGAACTTCCATTTTTGTTTTTTTTTTTGTATGGGGGCATTTCTAGTGGAATACCATTTGCGTATGTAAAAATTTAAGAACTACACTTCAAATTTAAATGCAATATATAAAACGTGATTCTCTTCATGGCAAACAAACTACAATGTATAAAAACAACAAATTTATTTGACTATAAACGTAATTTATGCGTAAATAGTATACATACATAAATATGTTAACCACAATAACACAAATGTAATATATGCGAACACAAACTTTCAGATGAAATAATTGAAAATATTTTGTAAGAAATAAAAAAATTATATATATAACTTGTACATTGTATGCCAAAATTACAATGCAGTTGAAATAATTACATTACACTACAGCTCAGCTTACTTATGTTCTTCGAACTCAGACAAGTTTAAACAATTCGGCTTTCCGAGTTTTTTATTCACCTTAAATATTCTTTAACCAAAAATCTTTTTCCCACCAAATATTTTTTTTTTTACTATAACAATTTATTTGACTATAAATTTTTTTTTTCACTATAAAAATTTTTTCTCATCTCAAAAAAAGTTTTTTTACATCTTAAAAAAAGTTTTTTACCTCAAACTATTTTTTCTTCACCTTCTAAATTTCACACATCTAAATTTTTTACATTTTTTGTCTCAAAATCAATGTAGAGAGGACAGGGATGATAAAATTTGTACTTAAGTGCTTTTTGTGGTACACTCAGAAAAAAAAGTTAGTATACTATTTTTGTACTGACTTTTTGGTAAAAAAAATTATTATTTAGTAAACTTTTTTGCTATTTACATTTTACAAATTACAGAATTTTTAAAGAATATTTACAAACTTTTGTGGCTAAGTTCAAAAATTATTTTACAAATTTTTGAAAACCGATTTGCTAAAATTAGCAAAAAAAAAAAATTAGTAATTTTAAAAAAGTGAATATTGAAGGATATTTATTTCTAATAATTAAAATTTTTACTTACAAACTTAAATTGCCTTAAATTATTACATAGGCTGAAAAAATGGGATCGGAACTGCAAATACTTTTCACAAGACTCATGTCCAAAAATAGGACATCTATTTAAAATATCACTAAAAACTTTTTTAGTTCTAAAATCTTAAGGGCTGATTAAAATATGACCTTAAAATCCAAAAAATTTACAAAAAAATTTTTCAAAACAAATTGATAAATTCGTTTATGTTTTAACTATTTAATTTAACTATATTAACAATATTTAACTATTTATTTTAAGCCTTTGATTTTTTTTATTTTGTCTAAAATATTAAAAGCAAAAATATTTTCGATATAAAAAAAATATAAATTTGTATATGGGTATTTCCACAGAAAGGTCAACCGCTACCAAAATATTAAAGTTGAAGAAAAAAGACTTTTCTGAGAAAATTTAGTTGGTTAATGCATTGGATTTTAAGAATATACCTAATTAAATACATATTACCATTTGTAATTTAAGAAAAGTGGTCTGCAAAGAGCAGCTTTGCTTTTTTTGGTTTTAGCGTTTTTAATTGACATTTTTCCTTGAGTTATTTCTAAGTGTTACATATCATGTCGATTGCACTCTTCTTATAGACTAAATATACCAACAATAAATATTTAAAAACACCACAGTAGAGATCAAGCAAACTCCGAATAACGGTATAATTCAAAGATTCTTTGTACTACATTCTTCTATCCCGTTCGCGACCGAAAATAAGCATTTGTGTTTAGTTCTCCGTGAACGTTGATCGGAATAGTTTGATATTTACAATTCAAAACAAAATAACCGAGATCATTTAAAAAAACCAAACCTAAAACATTTTGATCCATAAATAAACCTAAAAAATGCCTTTGGAATCATTGTCCCGTTCGCGATGTCCCGTTCGCGATTCTAAAAAAAATATTTTAAAAAAATAATAATAAGGATAAAAAAAAAAACAAAATGCCAAATTAAATCTTTATATCTCTGCTTTAGTTAAAAAATAATCTCCATTTAATAAACTGACGAAATTCGCAGAGTTTTAAACAAAACCACACACCGAAAAAAATGACTTACATTTTTTGTCCCGTTCGCGATCGCAAGTTTATCCAAAATATTTGGAGAACGTTCATATTTTATAATTTTCTTTTTGTTCTCAAAAATTGTTCTACTAAAATCCTATTAAATATTTATAAAAAGTTAAAAAAAAAATTGAGTTTTCATATTTTTTTTTCAAGTTGAGTGCGTACGAATGTCCCGTTCGCGATCCTGGAAATGCCCATATTCGAATTCGTAAGGCAATTTTAATAGAAATTATCAGCTTTAAAGTGTAACAAGTGTATCTAAAAAAAATAATTGAGTTATTTTGTGCATTTTAATTATTGTTTTTTTTTATAAATTAAACTTTTGCTATATTTTACAATTCATTGAGTTTACAGCAATTTACTAAAATTTAGTAATGCTTACTAATTTTTTATACTAATTTGGTTGTACTAATATTAATAATATTCAGTAATTTTTTTGCTGATTTTAGCAAACCGATTTTAAATTTAAAAAGTTTACTAAAATTTAGTTGCGGCTACTAACTTTTCTACTAATTTCATTGTACTATATGTCAGCAGACATGTGTTGCTAAGATTAGCAAAAAAATACCGCTGGGCTCAAATTAGCAAAATTTCCCGTAATAACAGCAAACTTTTTAGTTGCCATTACAGAAATTTTTTTGTGAGTGTAATATTTAAAGCCTTAAAAGTAACATAGAGGGTGGTTAAATTTTAAAGGCTGATGTTGAATGTGAACCACACCTAAACGTCAAATTTTTTTCTGCATTTCATTTGACATTTCTCAATTTCAGACTAACTCAATTTGAACCATGCAAAGATACACAATGAAGCAACGCGTTAAAGTTATTCAGGCTTATTATGAAAATGGGCGTTCAAATCAAAATGCATTTCGTGCACTTCGTGACTAACTCAATTTGGACCATGGAAATTAACACAATGAAGCAACGCGTTAAAGTTATTCAGGCTTATTATGAAAATGGGCGTTCAAATCAAAATGCATTTCGTGCACTTCGTGATTTTTTTTGGTCAGCATAATCGACCGGAGAATTGTGGGCAAATTTCAGCAAACCGGGTCTGTGAAAACACCTGTGCATGCTCGCCCAGTTCGTTCTGCGGAAAACATTGCTGTTGTTCGCGATATTGTGTCATAAGGTCGGCCAAGCATTTACCGTGAATGGTGTTCGCTATCGCGAGATGATAACGAACTTATTGTCGCCAGGAATTGAGGATATGACCCTGCACGATATGTGGTTTCAACAGGACGGTGCCACTTGCCACACAGCTAACGAAACAATGGCTCTTTTGCGCGACAAATTCAATGGCCGTGTTATCTCACGTGGTGGCGATGTCAATTGGCCGCCAAGATCATGTGATATGACACCGTTGGACTTCTTTCTTTGGGATTATTTAAAAGAAAAGGTGTACGTCGATAAGCCAGCAACAATTTAAGAGCTAAATGATGAGATAATTCGGCAATGAACCCTAACGGCATAGAACCTCAATTATGCCTCAGCGTCATCGAAAATTTGGTGTGCTACCGAGGTCGCGGCGGCTATTTAGCCAATATTTTGTACCATACATAATTGAACCATAATAAAAAGAAATGACAATAATTTCCTAAATAATTTGTTTTTCATTCAAAATCAACATCGGCGCTTAAAATTTAACCACCCTTTACTATGGTACTCCTTTGACTCATTTCGTACTATTTACAAATGTTATCTTTGTAATTTTTTATGTTATTATGACATTTTTTGTGATTGATACAAATAATATCTTCAGGGCTGATATAGTTGATACATCGGACTAATTAATTGATGATTTCATTAGCATTGCATTGATATCGATTGTAATGAAATCATTTTCATTGCCATTTTCTAAAATAATAATAATAATAATGATTTTAATTGTTTTGATTTTATTTATTAATATTAATGTTTTTTAAATTCAAATTAATAATTAATCATTAAAGAAAAATAATAAAAAAAATTGTCCATTTTGCCCTGTCTCTCTTAGTTTTTCGAGATACCGGCCATTTTAGCTCAAAACGGGTGAAATTTTTGCTCTTGTGGAGTTTTGATGTACCGGGATAATAAAAATAGTCCAGGTCTGGGAAAGAGGAATCCATTTAAAATACAGCCTTTGTAAAGCAATTTAAACATCCCCCCGTTTTGTAAACAAATGTTTTTTTTTTTTGAGCAATTATAAATAGTTTTTGCGGCATTTCAAAAAATTTCATTACCATTTAATGCCAAAGAAAAAATCCCAAGTATGAGTCGATATTATAGTACATTTTGTGGCACAATTTATAAACTCAAATGTATTTTGTTGTGCCCAAAAAAGTTACATATATAAATTTATGTCATTTCTAATATTATATTAAAGTTTTTGATTTCTACAACATCCCTGCGGGAAAAGGACCTGTCCCAGGACACGTCACGTGACTGGTTCATTGTGATAGGGACCGATCACTTTAACATGGGCTTGTCCTAGGAAGGAGTCAATCTGTGACATAACACAGGACTGGTCTAAAAGAACATGTCATGACTTTTGAACCGGTCACGTGGTAGGTACTTTAGGAATCGGTCCTCTTTTCATCTATCGCGTGATATGTATTTTACTAACCACTTCAGTTTTCACCTATCACGGGACAGGTCCTAATTTTCAACTGACCACTTTTTCCCTCAGGGATTGTATATAAGAATGATTTTTAGGAATTTGTGGATTTTAAAGTAGTTTCACACACTATGATTTCAAATGGTGCCAGGCTTAAAAGTTTTAACATGTATCAATCTGATAATTTTAGCCATTAAAACGTATTTTGTTTTTTAGTTTTTAGCAGTTAATTGACTTATTTTGAGTCTACTAATTCCCAACGTACACATATGTTCACGTTTGATAATTAGAGAGCTTTGTTATTTATTGTCTTGAATACATTTTTTATTTTTCAATATAAAAAACGATTCCTAGAATCTGAAAAAAATACTTTGTATAAAACTATTCGAATTTCAGAAAATTTTTTCTAAAAGAGAATTTTGATTTTGTCTTGAAAATTTTGTAAAGATTTATACAAACAATTATGAAAATTTATTTACTTTTTAAAACATTTTCAATGCATTTAGTCTTTGAACTTTTATATAGGAAAACCCTTTGAATGTCTCACTCGAATAAGGGCGTTAACTACAATTTAAAAACTTTGCAGTGGAAGATAAAAATTATAAAACGTAATAAATTAAGATATATATATATTTTTTTTAAATTGTTACGACACCCTTACATAAAATATCAAACAGGAATATAGACGAGAACATCTTAAAATTTTAAGCCTTAAAGTGGAAAAATTTAAATTATTATTTCATATTTTCTATTGCCTTTGGAAACAAATACACCCAGAGAACAGTATCATTTGTGGCCCCCGAATTTGTTGCCAATCAAATTCTAGCGGTTACAACAACTATCTTCATATTAAACGATATTTTTAGTTGTAAAAGCCAATATTCAGTTGTCCAATTTAATATTTATATTCCACATAAACATTATTATATTTCACAAAATTTTATTTTAGAAAACATTTTAGTTTTATATTTTTCCGGTATTAACCCCAGGCATCCTGATCAGAGATCTGCAATGAGTAGTGAAAAAGTGAGTAGAGTTGAATGATGATTCATGATTTGTTGTACTTATACACATTTATACTTTTGTCGAACCTCATATTTATTCTAAAGTTTGAAGTACTCATCATACGTATAACTTTTAACATTTATGACGTTGTTGATTTAGACTTTCATTCACTCAATGTGTATGCTCGATGCAAAAGAAGTATGTCTTGAATACGAACATTAAAATGCTCACTTTGAGGTTGTGTGAGTGTGGTATGTTGCGTTAGCACGGTACTTCTCATTTTTGCAACGTTTTTATACCCTTCACCACAGGTGGAAGGGTATATATAAGTTTGTCAATTCCGTTTGTAATTTCTACAATATTGATCTTAGACCCTATAAAGTATATATATTCTCGGTCCTTATGAAGAGCGAAGTTGATTTAACGATGTCCGTCATCAGACAGATCAGTTAATAAATGGCTGAGATATTAGCAAAAAACCAGGACTACCTCTAATTTTTTCCGTAAAATCCCTTTGTTTAATATGTATGTAGAATTTTACGCATAACAAACACATCCATGTGTTAAAATTCTTTTCTTTCATCTCCACCTTTTATACACAAACAACACACATACAAAGATTTGTCATTTAAATAAAAACTAAACAAATCTTATATATATCTTATATATGTACTTCTATTGACGATGATTTTGTATGAGCTTCAATAGCTTAGTTGTCTAGACGCTATGTCACAAATACTTTTTTTTCTCTAAAGCCTCGGTTTCGAATCCCGGTCAATTCACTTTTTTTTTGTACATTTTTTTATTTTTGGTTTTTTTTTAAATTAAAAATATTTATTTTATGAACATATAATAGCTTTAGAACAAGTATATTTTACGAATAACAAAGAAACTTTAACAAATTTTATTCACAGTTAAAACAAGAAAGAAAACTATTTAAAAACCTCAGTTTCCCGTGGTACAAAAATATAGGAACAACTATATGGACATGTTTACAAAATCGATATTCCGCCTATGTGGCAACGCTTTACTTTTGACACAAACTGGAATATTCCGTTATAGTTTAAAGTTGGGTTGTTCCGTTCTAGTTTTTTTTTATTTTTTCAGTAAGTGAAAAGTTGAAAAATATAATTTTAAGAAATTATTTCCTTGACAATGAGCCCGAAATTAAGTGAAACTACAGAATCTCAGTGAAAGATTATTCTCCACTTGCATAACCAAGGAAAATCTTTTGCTGAAATTGGGCAGTTGTTGGATCGCAACCGTTTTACCATTCGGACAATTATAAATCGTTTAAAAGGCGCACTCATTTACCATTTTTTTTTCAGTTTCATTTATTTTTTTATTTGTTTGAAATTTAATAAAAATTTACCCACAAAACCGAAACTTGTGGTTTATTTGTGTCCGTAACAGTTATTACAAATTTAAATTTTGTTTGATGTCTGTTTCAAAAAAAAAATATTCAAAAAATTTCAATTTGTTTCTTTATTTAAATTGGTTGTATATATACAAAATTTTTGAATTCAAATTACAAGGATTTAATAAACACACATACACACACAAACACATTCACACAAAAAGTGTCTATAGCTTCATATGCATACATACATTTTGTATTATACGAGTATATTAAAAAAAAAAAATACAAAAACGGAAATAATTTCAAATAAATGAAAAAACAGTTATTTTTTAAGGATTGGTAGGTGAAATTTTGACATTTATTTTAACTGATTATATCATTTGTTTCTTACGGATGTGTCAGTTGATTAATCAACATTTAAAAATAAATAACAAATGGCATTTAATTTAAATGAAAATTAAGTAGACCGGTTTTTAAATGAAATATCATTTCTTTTAAATGATATTTTCAGTTATTTTAACTTACAAACTTTTTTAAGTGCGAAACTGACTTCAAAAGTGCTAAGCGAAGTGGTTAATGTTACCAAATAGTAAGGGAAGTTAAAGTTGATCCGAAAATAATATCAATACAGCTCGCAGCAAATGTTAAGAACAATCATGTAGATTGCTACATGAAGCTGGTTACAAGTCACGAGTTGCTAGACGAAAACCATTGATATCTGATATCAATCAAAAGAAAAGATTGGCATATGCAAAAAAGTATGGAAATGAGTCTTGCAGTTTCTGGGATCAAGTGATGTTCTCAGATGAGAGCAAATTTAACATTTTTCAACCTGATGGAGACGCAAGAGTATGGCGAAAGTCTAACACTACATATGCCAAAAAAAAAAATCTAACACCAACGGTAAAATATGGGGAGTAATGGTTTGGGGCTGCATGTCTGCTGCGGGGGTAGAGGAACTTGTATTGATGGAATTATGGATAAAACAGTTTACCTTAACATTTTGAAGGAAGATATTAAAAAAAAGCGCAGAGAAATTGAATCTTCTTATGTCATTTACATTCCAGCACGACAATAACCCCAAACATTCAGCTCCCGACGTTAAGATGTGGCTTGCTTATAATACAGCAAATGTTTTGCCACATCCTCCGCAGTCCCCAGACCTTAATCCCATCGAGCATTTGTGGAACGAATTGGGCCGAAGAGTCAAAAAACGTTAAAGGAAGAATGGCTAAAAATTGGAGAAAATCTTACTAGGAAATTAGTCCACTCCATGCCAAATAGACTTAAGGATTGCCAACTAAATATTAAGTTAAGCTGCTATTTAAATTTTTTTAGTTTACAACAATGGTGTGCCTATATTTTTGTACCATGGAAAATTTAACTTTTTATTGTTTAAAATGTGAATAATTTTTTCTTAAGTTTCTATGATATTCTTTAAATTTACTTGTTCTATAGCTATTATATGTTCATTAAATAAATATTTTTTTCATTATACAGCCTGTGCCTATACTATACAGCGCATGTTGCGGGGACGGTTTTTCGTTCCACAAGTAATTATGAAGAAACAAAATGTTGTCATAGTAACTTGTAAAACGAAAAAACGTCCCCGCAACATGCGCTGTGCATACATATATATATACCTATACATATATATGTGCACAGCGCAAGTTGCGGGGACGGTTTTTCGTTCGTTAATCTACTGTATATACTGAAGACATAATGGATACAGCCCATATTATATGGGCTGTATCCAGTAAAATGTCTATGTATACAGTTGATTAATTAACAAAAAACCGTCCCCGTAACATGCGCTCTGCACATATATATATATATATATATATATATATATATATATATATGCATTGCCCATACTTTGAAGACATCTGTATATACAGCCAAAAAAGTCCCTATAGAATGCGCTGTGTCCAGTAAAATGTCTTCAGAGTAAACACTAGAATAATGAAAAGTTTAAGGACAGTCCCCAAAGAAACAAAATGTCTTCATAGTAACTTCTGGAACGAAAACTCGTCCCCGCAATATGTGCTGTGCACATATATATATATATATATATATATATATATATATATATATATATCGTCTATAGTTTCTCTGAAAAGACAGGACAAAATAAGAAAAAACGTAAAATGGGATCATTTAAGACCCCACTTTTTAACCTCTAATTGTGAAATTGGGCAGCTATAAAAAATACGTGTCCTCTATAAAATATCTGAATGACATTAAGATCTAAGAGTTCGGGTTGGGACAAAATTATAAATATACACTTGTTTTCACATTGATGAGTTCAATGAGCTAAATGATTCAAATCAACAGTGAATATGATAAGTATTTTCCATGGTTGGCATTCAATACCTTTTCATAATAACGGTAGTTAGCTAACACAGCTACTGTAAGAGCGATATGAAAGTTTTAAAATGGCCATTCCATTAAAGGCAAGTGTATTTTTGTATAACCGGGTTTATTGCGCTATTTTACCGGTTCAATTTTGAAACATCTTAAGGTACCGTTATAATAACGCTAAACCAGCGAAACACCGATTTATAACGGTATTTTGCAAATATAACAAAATTTAACGGGTAATATTATAAAATAACCCACGTGATACTTGAAAACACATGTCACTATTGCAACCGCAGTTTTAAAATTTTCGTATCGGTATAGATCAGAGCGTGATAAACAACTACCGTTATAAAAAATGAAAAGGTATTGCTTGCCAACCATGGTTTTTTTTAAATTATATAAAATAAATAAGTAGATTGATGTATCATACAAATTTGGGATGGTATGAGTATGATGTCGACGTTGGATTTATATTTATTGCAACTTGTACTTATAAATCAGCATTATTGTGAGTATGAGTAGTTTATTTTTAATGACTCTACTCACTTATATTTTAAATTTAGTGAGTCACTATGAATAGCGAAAAAAAAAACGATTCATTGCTAATCTCTCAACCTGATTCATAATTCACACTCTAACTTACTGCACCATAATTTAATTTATTTTTCTTCTAATTATTTGTTATTTAAACATTTGAATATTTTATTATAATCAGAAAACAAAAAAAAAAAAATTCAAATGTTTGCTTTTACCGGGATTTGAACTCGGAAATTAGGAGCACTGGGCTAGCTCTCTATCCTTTAGCCCACTTATAAATTTAAATAACTAATTTTAAATTTTAATAATTTTTTAGGACAATAAATATACCAGAAAATTTGTTTACAAATACCAATCGTTAGTGGCTTCTATAATCAATACAATCCACAATTCGGTTGGTTCAACTGAAACCCTAATTTAATGATATATGTATTTGATCACCGTATCTGTAGTTACCACTTTAATAAACTTTTAATAAATTTGATAGATTGTACTAATTTTCTAGTACATTCACTAAATAAATGCTGTACGAAATTTCTAAACAAATTTTATTCGTAAAGTTGATTGGAAATACCATTAATTGGATAATAGTATTCTTTTTTGGTTTCTTTACCTCTTTTTAATACTAATGTATTATAGGTTATTCCAAATAAAATAAAATCCTTAGAAATAAATGTTAATGGTTTTGATCGAATTAAAGTCTTCAAATCATAAATTAGGTAATTTGTACAAAACATAATGAAATCAAAAAATTCGCAGTCAAATTTCGTGCCCATTTTTTCTAATTCCATGTACTTATTGCTGAATTATCGCGTTTTCGAAAAATTGGATTTTACGGCTTTATTCGAATGAGTCATTAAATTTGCTACTATTTTTTCATACATTATGCTGGCAAATGCTTCAAAGCCATAAAAAATCAAAAAAGCATGAACACACGTAGTAGTGATACCAAAATCTATATATATTAAGGTGCTCTTCAATATCGTATGAAGAAACAGTACATATCCAGCAAAACTATTTAAGAATTAAATGTACACTGAGAATATTTACATACAAATAATACATTTATTTATTTTTCAATAAAAAATATTTATTTTAATTTTTTTTTTTACATTTGTTTAAAATGATTTACTGTCGTTTGCCGATTTTTTCGGTTTCATTTATTTGAAAATTAATAAAAAAAATTTACCCACAAAACGGAAATTTGTGGTTTATTTGTTTGCTTTACAGTTATTGAAAATTCATTATTTATTTGGTGTCTGTTTAAAAAAAAAAAAAGTATTTTAAAAATTCCAATTTTGTTTTTTATATAAATTGCTTGTTTATATACACAATTATTTTAATTCAATTACTTCATAAACACACATACATACACATTCACCCAAAATGTGTTTATAGACTGTGTGAGTCTACATTTTGCAGCTAAAAAAAAAAAAACAAACAAAAATACACAAAACCGAAAAAATTTCAAATAACTGAATAATCATTTATTTTTATGGAATTGGTAGGTAAAATTTGAACATTTATTTTTAACTGATTAATTATTTGTTTTTTTTTTTTACTCTGTTGTTTAAAAATAAATAAAAAAAGTCTCCCCTTTGGCGGTCTGCAAAAGCCCAATGGCTAGAAAGCGGCAATTCAAAATATATGTGCTAACTTTTGAAATTTTCGCCAGGAATATGGTTAACATGGGGAATCAAAAGGTAAAAATTCCTACCTTAAAGGCCTACACAAACCGCTGAAACTTAAAATGTGTATTCTATGCAGTTTGATATGGTATTATTTGGAATTTTTGTCCGGGACATTGTGAAAATGGGGGGTTTAGAAGGGCTAAAGTACTTCACTTAACGACCTACTCAAACCCCTACGGCTTGAAAGGCTAATTTACTAAAGAAAATCTTTTTCGAATTTTTATTAAAAATGTGGTAAAATGGGAATGAATATGTCAAAATAGCCCCATTGATCACCCAGTTTATACGATTGGAGCTAGAATATTAAAATTTGAAGAGAAAAAAAACATGGTTCAAACATGATCACTGCTAATATATTATGGTGGTCACAATCAAGTTATTGTTTTACAAATAGGTTCTTATCATCAATATGGTCAATACCATCATTATTATAGTAAATATATTATTATTTCATGATTGCCACTTTTTATTTTTTAACATGATTGGCTGTAACCATACTATGGTAACAAAATTTCAGACTATGAAAAAAAAATATATAATAATTATGACACTATAAAATACTGACAACAACATCAATGAATAATTATAAATCAAATAAAACATAACTTACATTTATAATACTGTCTTGTTTTCATAAAAAAAATTGTAGGTGTTCAGTCACCCAAGAAAAATGATAATATATAATCATTTTCACCTGGTGGAAGTTTTATTTTCCAAAATGCCTTTTATTGTCAAAAAAATTCATTAAGATTAAAAAAGATGTTTAATTCATTTCTTGTGAAATATCGACTTTCCTGAATTCAGAATATTAATAAAAATATGTATATTTTTTTAAGAAATAGTCTGCAGAACCGAAGAGTTGTTTTGCACGAAAAAGTTTCTTAGATTTTTAGAAATTTTTCTGATAGAAACATTTTTAAATACTGCAAACGTTTTTTTAGATACAAATTCATAAAAAAAAACTTAAATTCTAAAACATTCTTAGATTCTGAGGACTTTTCATCATATTCATATTCTAAGAACTTTTTGTAGTAAAAATATTCTTACACTCACAATATTATTTCGTTAAAAATAATCTAAAATACATATTAAATTAATCAAAAATTCAATCAAAAAGAAGACTACTGATTTTTCTTTATATTCAGCCCATTTTGTTGATTATTTTCAATCATTGTTAAATAATCGACAAAAGAAGTAAAACCAATCGAAAGTCGTTTAAAATAACCATCAATTTTTAACTTACAAAACATAGAAAAAAAAATTTTGTGGTTTGCTTTTCAAATTAAAAAAATTTTTTTATTTTTTTTATTTGTATGTAATTTTACAAAACATAACAATATTGTATATATTTATATATATTTATTTTTTGTGTGAATTCATATTCGAATAATTTCTTGCAATTTTAATTGAAATAATTTTGTACATACACTCACCAAAAAAAGTCTGTAATGTCAACGGAAAATTTTGCTGTTATTACGGGGAATTCTGCTAATTTGAGCCCAGCGGTATTTTTTGCTAATCTTAGCAACACATGTCTGCTGACGTGTAGTACAATGAAATTAGTAGAAAAATTAGTAGCCGCTACTAAATTTTAGTAGACTTTTTGTAAAATGGAATTTAAATCTGTTTGCTAAAATCAGCAAAAAAAATTACTAAATATTATTAATATTAGTAAAAAGCTTTGAATTTATTTTTTTTATCGAGCATCAAAAATTTTGATTATATTTTTTAAATAACGAATTAATCATTTTGTTTTAATTTGGTAGTTTCTGTTTTGAAAAATATTTTGGTCAGTTTTTTTTTACTTTTAAGGTTTAATTTTAATTGTTTTTAGGGCGGATTTTTAGAACTAAAAAACCTTTTTTGTGCTATTTTAAGTGGATGTCCTCTTTTTAGACATGAGTCGGTATCTTCACTTCCGATCCCTTTTTAAATATATGTAACATTTTAAGGAAATTTAATTTTGTAGGTGTAAGTTTTAATTAGAAATAACATTTCCTTCAATATCCACGTTTTTAAAATTAGTAAAATTTTTTGCTAATTTTAGCAAATCGGTTTTCAAAAATTTGTAAAATGATTTCTGAAATTAGCAACAAGAATTTGTAAATATTCTGTAAAAATTCTGTAATTTGTAAAATGTAAATAGCAAAAAGATTTGCTAAATAATAATTTTTTACTAAAAATCAGTACAAAAATAGTAGAGTGGGATTTACAAATTTTTCTACTAACTTTTTTTTCTGAGTGTAAACAAAATATTTTGGTAAAAAAAAAAACAAAAAGGAATTATATGAATTTCTATATTTAGAAACAGAAAACATAAAATTTTATATTTAAGAGAAAATATCAACTCCTACTGAATGTCTGTAAATTTTTATAATTTGTTTTTTGAATGACCAAAAAAAGTTTGTAATAGCAACTGAAAATTTTGCTGTTATTACGGAAAATTTTTGCTAATTTGACCCCAGCGGTATTTTTTTGCTAATCTCAGCAAGACATGTCTGCTGACGTATAGTACAATGAAATTTGTAGAAAAAATTAGCTGCCGCTACTAAATTTAAGTCAACTTTTTGTAAAGTGGAATTTAAAATCTGTTTGCTAAAATCAACAAAAAAAAATTACTTAATATTATTTATTATTATTCTTTAACGATCATAATTTTTTTTTTATTTTATTTTTTTTTTTTAAATTATTTTAGACAAAATTAAAAAAAAACCAAAGGTTTAAAAATTGTAAACACATAAACGAATTTATCATTCTGTTTTAATTTGATAATTTCTGTTTTGAAAAACATTTTAGTCAATTTTTTTTTACTTTTAAGGTCATATTTTAATTGTTTTTAGGCTGATTTTTAGAACTAAAAAATCTTTTTAGAGCTATTTTAAGTGCATGTCCTATTTTTGGACATGAATCGGTATATTCACTTCCGATCTCTTTTTTTAATCTATGTAACATTTTAATGCAATTTAAGTTTGGAGGTGTAAGTTTTAATTAGAAATAACATTTCTTTTAATATCCACTTTTTAAATTTATTAATTTTGAGCAAATCGGCTTTTAAACATTTTTAAAATGATTTCTGAAATTAGCAACAAAAATTTGTAAATATTCTGTAAAAATTCTGTAATTTGTAAAATGTTAAAAGCAAAAAGACTTGCTAAAAAACAATTATTTTACTAAAAATCAGTACAAAAATAGTACAGTGGGTTTGAAAACCGTTTACAAATCTATATCTACTAACTGTTTTTTCTGAGTGTAGTTAAAAAATATATTTCTATGAGTGAAAATGTGAACGTACCTCTAAATTTTCCATACATTTTAGTACAATTTCATAGTAGCGACTGGTACGTAATGTATTTTTTCACCAGTCGCTTAGAAGTGAATAATATTTTTTTTTTTATTAACCTCAAATATTTTTTCACCACTAAATTTTTTTTTTTCACCTCAAAAAATTTTGTTCACCTCAGAAAGTTTTCTTTACTTCAAAATTTTTTTTACACCAAGAAATTTGTTTTCACATCCAAAAAAATTTTTCAACTTTAACATTTTTTTCACCTCCATAATTTTATTTCAAAAGTACATTATTTGTATCAAAAAATAGCAGAGAACATTTTTTTTATGATATTGGTTGAGGGTATTAAAAATTCGGCACAGCCGAATATAAGGCTTTTTTTTGACTTCTTTTTATTAAGAAAGTTCTTAGAATTTAAAAATATTTTTGAAGTATTTTTCTTTAAAAAAGTTTGCTTGAAAAAGTCCTTTATATCAAATATTTTCTTTAAGAAAAACATTGCTTCAAGTAATATTCTTAAATCCAAGGA